>JAZHGK010007036.1:0-10753 GCA_037855215.1 Waitea zeae | reverse complement strand
CCTGGGTCCGACAATCCGGGGTGACGAACCGATGGCTCGGCTGGTGGTTGTCACCAGAACTTGGGGTGGTAATGCCGTCGGCCACTAGGGGGCGTATGCGAGAACATCGGGAGCTGGTTGTCTCCGCCTACCCACATTGTCATCCCCTATCCCCAGCAGACTGGAAAGCGAGACTTGCACATACCTCACCATCCCTGAGATGTATTCCGCACATTAGTCCTCAGGGCCTCAGGCGCTCACTCCGCTTCTCTATAAGCAAAAAAATTTCTCAAACTCATAACGGAGATGCACTTAGTACACGAGCTTGTGCCGTATATCCGGACTTTCGTTTACCGTCTTCGCCTTTTCTTAAAGCAATCCCTCCTCCCTCTCGACTTCTTTGTCGTGCTTTACCCACAAACGCAGCACATACATCTATATATTGTCAGAACACCAGGCACGCACGGGCTTTAAATGACATAGGTCGATTGTTATAACTGTGTTATCTTGATTATCGACGATCTTTAAGTTCTCCCGTTCTTAGCAAACTCGCCCTTGGCAGGCGACACTTAAACTACTCCGTTTTTTTTTCCTCGCAAGCTATGGACTCCTTTTTATTTTTTAGTTCATTTAACTGGCAGAGCTTGACTATCCATTCCCAGTGTCCGACACGATTTGCTAATAATCATTTGAACTTAGTAATCATTTTCCTTACCTTTTCTTAGCCGTTCATCAACCATTTCGTGTTTCACCTATAGATTCGGCGTATTTAGTGCTGTCCTGTTGCAGTGCCACCCTGGCTTGTGTTTCCTTCTCTGTCAACCTTGTCACTGCACAACAGTCCGCTTAGTTCCTGTTCTCATTCTATCTCGTGTATACAGCACGCTCGTGTCTTTACCTGGAGTATGCAACAAGCAAGAAATGAATTTAACATAAAAAGTACAGTTCGTGGTTTGCGGGAGTCACTTCTTACAGATCACAGGTTGCAGGGTTAGAGGTGATATAACATTCATAGGTAAGAAAAAAAATAGTGCTCAAGCATGGGTCAATCACTGACATAAATTTAAGTGAGAATTAGACGGAAAATAGTTAAGGATACCACTGACAGGCAGTGTGGCTGTCTAGGGTGACAGTGTTCAATTGGTGGACCATGGTAGCCCGACGCCTCCCGAGCTTCTAGCATGGGCAACCCAACTGCAGACACAGCAAAGGCAACGAGTGTAGCGACGAGGATGGGTGGCAGATTAAAGTTCATGTTTGCGCTTGCTGGTTTGGAGAGTGCTTAATGACCCTTGCCTCAATGATATCGGGTCCTTTTATACTCTTTCTTGCATTGCGGTTGTGCTACTTGTGGACACTGGCCCAATCAGTTGCCCGTCCGGAAGAATGTCGACTGATTCTGTGCGGTGACCCATGGCTTCGACCTTATCTATATGATCTCCCTGTGCGTGAACTGTTTCATTGCTCCGGTTTCACAGTCATATTGTAACTAAAGCATGCTTCGGTCTCTGCTATTGTTATCGAACCGCGATGATGTGACCCAGGCTCACTGTGGTGGTATCCAGCCGCCGAAAATGCCTCAGGTTGGCAAACTGCATAGGTAGGATTCTCAGATAGATCCGCTAGGCAGATGAATTGCTTGAACTAGTTGTACCACGTCGGTTAGCAGCTGCTTGATGAATATCTTTGATGAATTCTAAAGCGACTTCAGTTCGTATTGAGCAAGATAGAGGGTATCGCCAATCTTTCCACTCATCATAGCCTACCAGCCTCGTCAAAATGATCTCGACTGCTATTCTCACACTATCTCACGTACGCTTATATGAAGTAGGCTCGCGTCTTTTCCCAGAGTATGTAACATGCAATAAACACATATGTTCTTTTTTCTCTTAAAAATGTACGGTTTATGGGTCGCGGGAGTCATATCTTACAAGTTACAGGTTGCAGGGTCAGAAATTATATGAATTCCATAGGTCAAACTAGCCCCCTCGTCCGTGCTTCAAGCCCGGATCATTCGCTAACATAAACTCAAGTAAGTATAAGAGGGAAAATAGTTACTGTGGTCGCTACTGACAGGCATGCTGGGGATCTGGGAGGGGGACATTCTGCTGGGTGACCAGTGTAGCGTGGTGACATCTCCCGAGCTTCTGGCATGAGTGCCGCAAAGGTAGAGGCGGCAAAGGTAATGAGTGTAGCGACGAGGATACGTGGCAGCTTGAAGTTCATTTTTGCGCTTGCCAGTTTGGAGAGTGCTTGACACCCTTTTTATATTCTTTTCTCATATGCGGTTCTGCTAAGCTGGGAAACACTGGTCATCTGTTCGTAAGAATGTCGGCCAATCCTGTGCGGTGGCCTGTGGCTTCGACCTTGATGGATAGCTATTTCCGTGTACGTGAGCCGTTCCATGGGTTAGGCGTTCACAGTCATGTAAAGCGTACTTCGATTGTTTCTATGGTTATTGAACCGCAATGGTGTACTTCGGGCTCACTGGTGATATCAGGCGGCCGAAGATACTCGTCAGCAAACCACATAGCGTGATTCTCAGATAGATTCACTGAGAAGATGAATCAATTGAACCAATTGTATATCATGTCAGTAAGCTAGCGGCTTGACGAGCACTACTAGTGCTTATCGTGGGCGCTAAAGTGGCTTCAGTTCTCGTTGAGCAGCACGAAGAATGTCACCGACTTCTCAAGTCGTTGTAGCATGAATTAAAGTCTGGTCCCTGAGGAAATACACACGGCGGACAATCAGTTTCGAAGTAACTTAAACAAAGAAGACAAGCAGACCATTAGCTGAACTGCAACATTTAGGGTTGTCAGCGATTTAGTCACCAGAAAATGAGCCAGTTGCCATATGTGCTGAATAACTTTCAAATGTCAATCAAAAGAAGTCGCTTTAAGAATAGTATTTCCTGCGACACCAACCTTGAATACAAAGCTCCTCTTGTCAAAACTATATCAACGCACTACAGGAGTTAACCGCAAATCAGATAGAACCCAGGCTTCCGACCTAATAACAAACAACGGACCATGTGGGATGGTAGTGAACTGTGAGAACGCTATCAGCTCATTGGGGCTAGACATAACGTTTCACTGCTTCAGTATGATGATCATCTGTAAGAAAAGCACAAAGAAAGAGATAAAGAGCTTTTTATACGACGATAGGCTATTTTGAGAAGGCAGAGTGAGAGACCTTCTAATGAATTGACGATTAGATTCAAGGTATTGAAAAAGATAGCATTAGGGTAGATATCGCAATCCATCTTGTAAGACAGAGTTAAAAAAAAGCTTGTGACTCTTCCATCACTTATCTCGCAGTTGCGTTGATGTCGAGATTCTTAGGACCACGGTTGTGTAGAACCAACAAAAAAGTGACCAGACAAAAGCTTTTGATAATCAAACAGACAATAGTTCCTCGTGAATATTGAAATGCCTAGTAGCTACCGAGTAAGGCTATTTTTTTTTCACGATTGAGATACAAACGCACCTAACGACTTTCCCAACTTCATGACATTCTCCCATCCCGTTGTCCCCCCACCGCACGACCCAGCGTCCCATCACGTTGCCGTTTTCGTCGGCCGTCTCTGCAATCGTCTCTTCTGTCCCCGGCGCAGGCTTCTGCACCTCCTCCGCCGGCAGCATCACGCGCTGGGCGAGCTCCCACCTGGCGAACGGCCGCTTCGTCTCTCCGAGGAAGGTGGGGTCGAAGACGCGGGTCACGCGCGGCCGAAGCGCCAGGTTGGTGGTCGTCATCTCGAGCGTGTAAGGGGCATCGGGACCACCGTCCGGAGAGGGCACGCGCTTGAGGGTCGTGACGTACGGACGGCCGCACCAGGCGACGAGGTAGGTCGAGATCCCGGAGGTGGCGAGCGCGGTGCCTGCGAGCGCGAGGCGGGCAGAGGCGGGCAACGAGGACTCGATGATGAACAAGAACGGTGTGAGGGTGAAGGACAGTGTGAGGGATGAGAGAGAGAAGAGCTTCAGGCGCCGGAAAGTAGGCGCGAGCGGACCATTGTAAGGCTCGGGTGGGACTACAGAAGGTGCAGCGGCGGCCTGAGCGGATGCGGCGGGTGAGGCGGGCGTTTGGTCTGTGCTCCTTGCTGGTAGCGACGAAGCGGCAGCGTTGCGTCGAAGGGCCGTGGTACCGAACCCTCGGACATGACAGGGTGCGAAAAGTCGACGGGTGAGTGCTGCACTCCTTGGCAATCCGATCCGAGCAGGAGCAGAGGTTGCTGCAAATGCCCGGGACAGACAGGTTGTAGACTGGACGCAGTGAACCCGAAGCATGATAGGAGAAGCCAGCGTCGTCACTAATGACAGCGACGACAACCCGAGTGGTAGCCTTAATGAGGGACTTTTTTTTTGGGCTCCAGCAGCGTCTGGCCAACTGCAGGCGGTCCTTTACGAGAGCCGATGAGTGAAATCGTTCGGAAGCCAGATCCCGACTGCAGCTGACCCTGGTCCCGGCATGAGGGGGTACGAATGTGCCCGGCATCGTCGTGGGCTTGATGCACGTGGGCTCACAAACCTTAGCCTCCTACCTTCACAATCTACACCGCCCGACCTTGTGCAGCATAAACAACATTACGCACGACGCTTGGCGATGAGCGCCGAAGGTCCGATATATTACTCCAAATCAGAATATATCGAAACCGTATGTCGAGCCTCGACTGTCCTCAGCCGCTTGTTTGACACAGTCTTTAGGACACTGGAAATAAGGTCTCCCGACGTGCGACCATCGCCGGTCCACAGAACATCATCCTCGGCGGCAAGACCATCATCGCGTCGGGTGCCATCATCAGAGGGGACCTCCGCCGCACTGGGCCTGGCCATGCGGTCGTCATTTCACTCGGAAGGTACTGCCTTATCGGGGAAGGGTGTGTCATGAGGTGTGTCCTCTACAAGATCATTCTTGCCCGCGATCACATCTGACGCTCGCCCAAGGCCACCGTACAAGACCTATCGCGGCAACTTCAACTATTATCCGATGAAGATCGGTGATCACGTTCACATCGGCGCCGGAAGCGTCGTCGAGGCGGCAACGATCGGAAACCATGTCGAAATCGGAAAGAACTGTATCATCGTGAGCAGGCGGTCTGTGCTTGTTTGATGTCCGTAAACCTCATTCGTCCTCAGGGCAAATTCACTATCATCAAAGATTGCGCCCGGATTGCGGACGACACCGTCGTGCCCCCAAATACCGTCATCCCGGCTCTGTCCTATTTCGCAGGCTCCCCCTCCAGGTTTGTGTCGGACCTTCCGGAAAGCACGCAGGAGATGGTGGAATCGAAGACCAAAGGTCACTACTCACGATTCCAACCCGCTCCCAGCACAGAGCGTTGACAGTCATTACGTCCTCAAACTTGACATACGTGAGTTCCTCGTGAAATTTGGACCTGCCTTCGCTCGCTCCAGGAGCGTTGGTCGAAAGATTAAGATATTAATCAGACTCCGAGTGTTCTGTGAAGAGTCTATTAAAAATCACGTCGAATCGCTATGACACATCTCTTCCTCTGAAAGCACGTTTTGATCGTAAAACTGACCCGAATTTTTTTGAAACAGCCGAGATACCCAGTTCATCTTTGCGATACCCTCATTACGACCTTTTGCACGAATTTTGTCAAGCTCTACTATTAGCTAGTGAGTGGAACTTTTGTTCACTTGCACCTTTGTCAGATACGCAAAAGATTATAAACCATCACCACCCTCCGAGTCTCTCTTTGATGACACTATAAAATCACATATGACACTTGTTCATTTCCGTTCATCATATTTGAATACGAGCTGACATAGTGTTGGATAGCCATTATATAAATCCGTTGTTCTTGTCAAGGAATTGCGACTGTATCACTAGCAGGGATTTCTCATTCTTAATCCAATACACAAAGTACATCAGCATTGCGTCAAGCGTCTAGCATGTCGCCTCATATTTCTTGTCACAAGCAATACATCAACTGTTTCCTGTCTATAATCCAAGATGTCCGTCACCTAACACTGAGGATGGTGTCTAGTTGGGATCGTGGGGAAAATGGATTCGTCCTTGACGTTAGATATGTTTAGAGTTTGGCTTTCGCTGGCGGGCTATCCCTCAGGTGGGCCGGGCGCAAACCCTCATCTAAGAGGAAGTCATAGGTTGGAATATTGTAAAAAAGCAAGGAAGTAAGGACACGTACAGTTGCCGTCATACAGAACATCTCCTAAGCCTGCAGCGTGTGAGCCGCTACGGAGAGCGCGTGCGTCAACCATCTCGGGCAAGACTTCGTCGATCGTGCGTGCACCGAGCAGGCGCATGTTCATCTCAAACTCTGCCTAAGATTCAACGTAAGCATGCGAATATTTTTGAGCCGGTTGTCCTGACATACTTTCAAGATCTCAAGCGCTTGTTCAACACCCTCCTGCCCGTAGGCCGAGAACGCGTAGACAAACGGACGACCGAGCCCGACTGTCGTTATGGATTGTAAGTACGGACGAACGTGTCACCTGAAAGGAAACAAACATACCTCCCACAGCACCAAGAGCGACCGCCTTGAGCACATCCGTGGCACGCCGGACGCCTCCGTCGACGAAGATGGCGAACTTGGCCTTGTCGCGCGGGAAGACCAGCCCACGCTCGCGGCGGAGCGTGTCGGTGACTTCAAGCAGGACTTCGATACCCGAGCGCGAGTAGTCGAGCTGCCTCCCGCCGTGGTTCGAAAGCACAACGCCTGCGAGGCCGGCGTCATACGCGAGAAGCGCGTCTTCCCCGCATTGAACACCCTTCAGAATCAAGGGCACTGTAGCATAATTAGTAAATCAAGTCTCCAGCAGCAAGGGCTGTCGTACTTTTGGTAATGCTCTTGAACCAGTCCATATCTTTCCAGCTCAGGCCAGGGTCAATGAAGGACTGAATAAGACCATCAATTAAAGGTCAAGAAATGTATTATGAATGGTGCGTACACTGATCGCACGAGCTGCGCCTTGCGATCGATCAACGTCGCCGCCGGCCTTGCTTACTTCTGCAGGATCTGCGGCATCGAACTTTTGACGCATGTCCTATGACAAAAGCATCAGCAGCTGACGTTAAACTTCCAGCATCGGTGAGGCGTACCTTCTCCCGCCGACCAAGTTGTGGAGCGTCAACTGTAATGAAAAGGCCCTTGGCACCCCGCTTTTCCGCGTGTTGCACAATGCGCTGGGTGATAGCACGGTCCTTGTTAACATACCTGAGAGGATTATCAATAATAATCTCCTGCGAGGGCTCGCCACAAACCTACAGCTGGAACCACATGGGTTGACCCGATTTCGCAGTATCCATAATCTCATCGAATGAGCATGAGGCCAGAGTTGGTATCTTCGTAAAGTGTGTTATCTGGGGAGTTTGTGCGGCTAAAAATACCTCTCGCGTACCATCTGAATGACACCGTGCTTCGCCGCCGCACGAGTAAGGTTGAGTTCGCCATCAGGGTGGCCAAGTTTGCCTAGTGCAGTGGCGCTCTTGCAAAGGCGTTAGAAGTTGGAGCTAATTTCTGATCTGGAAGGCTCACAATGTATATAGGCATGGATGACTTGCACCCAAGCATTACTGTCGAGTAGTCCACTCTAGTCACGTCGCGAAGGATGCGGGGTCGGAACCAAATTCTGATGGTAACAATGAGTACACTTCTCGGAGAGCTGTTTATCTCCACTACGCACCGCCCGTAGGCACCATGATTCTCTCGATGGGTGATTTCGTCGTCCGCGGCAGATGAATAGTACGCCCATGCCTTCTCAGGTAGGGTTTGACGAGCAATTGCCTAAGCGCAGATGTAAAAACACGTTCGAAGGAATGATCAAACCGAGGCTTTGCCCACCTCAAAGTCATGCAAATTCAAAATTTCATCGAGGGGTGGTCGCCTCTCGACGCGTTCCAGCCGAGCTTTCTCTTCATCGGTTACGCGCACAGTAACCTTTTGCACGGTAGACATGTCCACAGGACCAAGGCTAGTAGTTAAATCGATTCAATAGAGCAACATATATGTCAACAAGATGGGGCGCACTGCTTTTCAGGAGGTAGGTTGGAGGTAATAGCATCAGGAGGATGGATGGGGTCGTACTCGGCACTGAGGAAGGCCCAAAAGTCAAGATTTTAGCGTAGTAATCACGGATTATGTCTCTTACGTTGCGTCCTTTCCAGCATACTTGAGTATGATCTTGCTGCCACCTGAAACTCCTATTGTTAGAAATCATGCGGTGTTTTCCGATAACTTGGAGTACCGCACCGGGATGCTCTGAGGGCTGCATGTTAGGAACGAGGACTAAGGACGACGTGTTGTCACTTACCATCAAGAAACTCAGTTACATCATATACCTTCCCTAAGTTGTATTTATTACTTTACTTTATCATTTCTCAGGGAATGTGTTGCAGCAGCGCACCATGAACAATAATCCAGCAGCTTTCCCGAGAATTATGCTGGGCCACCTCCTTCCCGCTGAGAGTCTTTCCGGACATATTCTGAAAATCGTGCGAGGTCAACGGCTTTTTATAAGAAATAAGGAGAAATGGGCGTTGCAATTTGCAACAAGGTGGTGGTGTGAATTGAGTGATGCAAGGTGGCAAGTCTTGCTAATAAGCACCCGAGAAGAGAACATGCAGCGGGGTAGCCGGCTGCCCGTCGGCCGGGTCGGTCCGCGGACCGAAAAACTCCGGCTGAATACTTACTCGAGGAACCCACTTAGTCATAACAATAATCCTTTCACTTGGACAAACGCGATCTCAACATTGCTTATACAATCACTGGCTTTTTATCTACTAGCTCAACTTCACATTTGTACATTTGACAATGATCACCAATGTTACCACCCTACTCAAGAGTCACGACTTCAACTTGGTCGTCAAATTCATGTGCTCTGCTAATATGCAACGTCACCCGCTCATTCAACCACAAAATAGTTACATGTATACGCACGTATATCCAGAATCATGAGGAGTTGGGAACGCAAATTTGGCCATATACCAAAACCCCACCAAAAGCAGGCCAAAAAAGAAAAGGAAGACGCTGCGTCCAGTCCACCCATTCGACAAGGTTCTCGCTTCTCTGTTAGAGTATCCATTACCTAACAGCGCCCGGGCCTATTGAGCGGCATTTAATTTGTGTGCATTTTTTGTCATAGAACCTTTTGATTATCTTACCTCTTTTTCAAACGCGGTCGTGTCACCATTTTCTCGCAATCGACTTTTGGCTTCTTTAAACTGTGACCACGCAGCAGCTTCAATATTTCGCTTCATTTGCCACTTTGCTAGGCAAATCCTAGCGTCCTGTAAAATGCGGTCCTGAGTGTCAACAAATATGGCTTCTGCGTGTGGCATCTTGCATGGATGGGGCCATTCGAGCTCTGGTATGTCCGTCGTGGGACAGCATATCCGCCAGACGATATGTTCAATCTCTTGAGAACACATGATTCTTTCTCTGATTGCATGGCGAGCTTGATTGATAGCGATGATGTTGCGGACCCCAAGACGCTCACCCTCTTCCAATGAAAGGAGGGCATCGCGTTGACAAACCTCTACGTAAGCCCCGAGAAGCCACTGCGGGACATCGTAACGAAGTCCAAGTACGATTTTATCGATTGCGGACAAATACTGGAAAATCTCCTGTACTGCGAGAAGACGAGCTGCTGAGAACTGTAGCTCATGGGCAAGGTGAAGCACCGATAGCCACTCTGCTTTGCTTGAAAAGGGTAGTTGATTGACACGCCTTATCGCTTCGTAATGAGTAATAGGAAACCAGAGATATTGACGTGTCACTCACGTCGGATAGAGGATAGTAAGGAGTCGGACCATGTCCTGAGCAGCCACTCCTTCGAGTAGAATAGGATCCCTTAAGTGACCAGACTTCGCATGCTCTTGATAAAGTCCTTGAAAGTATTCCGAGTGGGGACGTAGCACTGACCAATGCACTCGATGGATCACTTCTTCTGTCTTGAAAAAGAAAAAATATAAGTTTAAGTAGTATGGCGTATGCTCCGAGGTTCAGTGCACCGTACTTTTAGTAGGAGATTCCCGTCCTCCATGTTGAAGCCTTCCACCCCGGACGCTGGAATATCCCCAATGTTGAGCTGATGTGTATGTTGCATTTGAAGTTGGAACTTGTCGCGAGGCTCGTCGTTTTCAACACACTGGTCTAGAGCCAGAAACGAAGATACGGTAGTCGATGCCGGCGAGGATGTTTGGGCTTCAAAGACAGGTGGAGAAGACGCTTCGGTGGTGAGCATGGCTTAGTCAAAGGAGGAGGAGGAAAGCGTTTAGCGCGCTTGGCAGCTCTAGATCCCTGGCGAGTATATGTAGAACGGCATGCCCTGTGGGGTGAGTTGGCCGCAAGCGCGTTTTGATAGGCCTTCGCGCTGCGAAGACAGAATATATAAAAGCAGATGATCTGTCTAGCATTACATAAGAGAATAACTGAATGGAGTTGCCCTCTTATGTTGTCGCTATAAACCAGTCACATTACCTTACGGTATACCTCGATAACTAATCCACAAGCTTTTCAACAAGCGATTAGTTTAATAAGACGAGCATTAATTGAGAGGACAAAGAGGGATGTCTCCCCTGAAAGGAGGATTGACGCGTTTATCACGTGGCATATGCGGTTCCGACACCCAGACAAGTGACAGCGGCAAGCAAACGGCAAGTTAAGTAATCAATTCTTCTTTCTCGCAGCCTTTCCTGGTTCCACCCATGGGCCATTGAGTTGCACCGCGGGCGGGTGCGGGTTCTTGAGCGCAAGAACCTATCGCAATAACGGAGAGTGATTTCA
>JAZHGK010007030.1:0-19396 GCA_037855215.1 Waitea zeae | reverse complement strand
CCCCCCGGTGTGTCCACTGAGCTGAGCAAGTTTGGGACCGTTGACGGCGTCCCATACTAGCACAGTTTTGTCGCCCGAGGCAGATGCAATGCGTGCTCCATCAGGAGAGAATACAACACGCAATACACCATCAGTGTGACCATTGAGTTGCAAAAGTTCGAGGCCACTGAGGGCATCCCATACCCGCACAGTCTTGTCATATGAACTAGATGCGACGCATGTTCCGTTGGGGGAGAATGCAACCGATGATACCCCCTTAGTATGCCCATTGAGTTGAGCAATCTCACAACCACTGACGGCATCCCACACCCGTACAGTCTTGTCGAACGATCCGGATACAATGCGTGTACCGTCACGGGAGAAGGCAATATCTCGTACTTCATCAGCGTGTCCACTGGGTGGAGCAAGTTGAGGGCTAAAGGCAGCATCCCAAACCCGAACAGACCCATCATATGAGCCAGATATTATCCATTTTCCGTCTGGAGAGAAGATAATGGATGACACAATTGCATTATGGCCCCTCAACAGGGAAAGTTCACAGTTGGCGATAACATCTCAAATCCGTACAGTTTTGTCCCGCGAGCCGAATGCAACACGTTTCCCATCAGGAGAGAACGAGACAGATTTTACAAAGCTGGTGTGTTCAATGAGCAAATGTATTTCGTAAAGGCTAGCGCTCCACACCCGCACGGTCTTGTCATCCGAGGCAGATGCAATGTACGCTCTATCAGGGGAGAATGCAACACACGTCACTTCATCAGTATGCCCACTGAGCTGAGTAAGCTCATAACCACTGATAGCATCCCACACTCGTACAGTTGTATCTTTTGAACCAGATGTGATGCGTGTTTTGTCAGGAGAAAATACAATGGATGACACCCCGTTAGTGTGTCCATTCAGTTGAGCAAGCTCGCGACCGCTAACACCATCCCATAGCCGCACGCTTTTGTCACTTGAACCAGATGCAATGCATGTTCCATCGGGGGAGAACGCAACGGATAGAACCTCATCAGTATGTCCATTGAGTTGAGCGAGTTGGCAACCGCTGAACGTATCCCATACACACAGAGTTTTGTCTTCAGAGCCAGATACAATTTGTGCTCCATTGGGGGAGAATGCAATAGATGTCACCCAATCAGAGTATCCAATGATCTCAGAAAGCTGGTGGCCGCTGACAGCATTCCACAGTTTTATAGGCGCAAAGTCAAATGAGCTGGACATAATTTGTGTTCCATCTGGAGAGAAAGCAATAGACAACTCTGAACACCCACTCCCCTCAATTGCTCGTCTTGATGCTGGCCAAGTACCAGATCTTTCGGATAACAGTTAAATCCTTCCAGTTGCCTTTTGCTTTTCGGCTTGATACAGGGGGCATGTTGGCATAAAAAGTAAAGCGCTACAATACACTTGTAGCGCACCAGCCTGGATAGGTATGCTGTATGTTAGCACCACTCGTTCCACATCCTCCAGAAGAAATGATACTGTATTTTCATCTTTGGGGAAATGATGCTGCCACTTTGAGACAAACTTTCAAAATCATTAGACAAACACAACAAAACTTACTTTGCACCACATGATAACAGCTGGAAGGTGAAATGCACCCGCGGATATCTTGTTAAGAAGGCTTAGGGCTTCAACCCAATGTAGTAGATGACATTCACAGAAGCTTTTCAGTTTATCTTCCAGCCCCTCCGAGCTCAAAGGCTTTGCATTTGACAGGTGTGTCATCCAGTATTCGCATGCATACCGAAGTTCAAGCGGTATGAGCGAGTTTCGTCGCTCGTCCAAGTTTTCGACTTCTTCGTTCAAGATAGAAGGGTCTCCAATATTGCAAATGTCTTTTCTTAGATGCTGGTTCATAGTATATAAGCACCGATCCGCAATAAATGCATTGAAATTTCCCGCGTCAACCCGGAAGTATTTATCGGTGCAGCAAGTAAGAAGGTAGTCGCGAAAGGATGGGTGAAAGATTGTCACAGGTTCATCAGGGCTATCTGGGACAACAAGTACAGCAGATAAATGCTTGATGTCTTCATGAACGAGGAACTGCTTCCTCCTGAGAAGCTTAGATAGTGAATTGATACTGAGAGGATACTCCAAGAGTGCAAGTGCGCCAGCAATGTCGTGCACGCGCTCAACCACCTTGTCGTCGATGGCATCTTCGCCAGAAAAGGCTGCTTATATAAGTACGTCCAGATAAAGCTCATCCAACTTCTTGAAGGCCGAGCCTGAGGAAGATGGTGATGATAGTGGGCGCAAAAACTCTTCGAGCTGATCTTTCGGGTCAGCGCGATCGGCGCCGACGATCCTGATTAATAGTGCAGCAAACACAAACAGCTTGCCGGTGAGGTCAACCAACAGATCGAGGTCAGCCTCCGATGGCCATCCTTCTGTGTCTTTGAGCCCACGAGACTTGCAGATTCGACGGAAGTGATAGGTGAAGTATGCTTTCAGATCCTTTTTCATAATACTGTCCTCAATGTTCTGGAGTCGAACCGAGTTCTTTTTGGTATCTACATTTAGCTGGTGGAACATCTCGACAATCTTCGGCTCCTCCCGACCAGTGATGAGTAGCTTCGCTTTCACTGAGAGTCGTTTGATAGCAGCAGCGAGCAGCAGAATAAGCTGTCCACCCTCCCGGCTGTCGATGATCTCGTATTCGTTCAGGACATCAATCACGAGTAGGATGGGTGTTGTAGACTCGTTCAGAGTACGAAGCGGGTTGGTGATAAAACGTTCTACCTGCTCAGAGAGCGGCTTTGTCGTTACATCAATTAATTCCCATTTCTGCAGAACTTCCGCAATGGCAGATTGTACTACTACATGATGAGCAGCAAGTTGGTAGGCAATGGTGTGAACGATATCTTTTGGATTTCGGCGGTCGGCGAAGGACCGAGAGGCAAAAAAGCTGGCAGTTGGCTGCCTTTGGTTGAATTCGATGCACACAGATTAAGCGATGGTTGACTTCCCCGTTCCAGCCAAGCCAGTGAGGGCAAACAGATGGGGTGAACTTTTGGATATATCGTTTATCCAGGTATGTATTTGACTCAGAAGATCGACGCGTGTGTCAGGAAGGCAGCCGCCGGGCGATTCGTGTCCGCCAAAGCGAGCGGTGAGGACTGGCTTCAGCTCCTGCTTCATCCAGGTGGGGGTCACGTCAGCGATTGCCTTGATCTCATTCTTGATTTGGTCTAGCGCCGCTATCTGGCGAATGTCGTTACCGATCTGAGCGGGGTTAATAAGTATATGTATCCATGATCAGAGGGGGAGACAATACCGTACGTGAAAAGATTTGATGATAGCCTCTACCTTCCTTAGTAGCGTCTTCACATCCTCTGCGTCTTCGTCCCTGTGAAAAACTTCATGAACGCGCTGTTGTAAGCGGCCAAGGGGCCTCTTCAGTCGTTCTTCATCCATTTTGCGATTGTTCTCTAACAAGGTTGATATTTCACGGAATATGCTAAGATTAAAGGCGCCTTCAGTCGTACAGGATAGGATGAGCCCGAATGAAGAGAAACTAACGCAGTCATCCCCTCGATTTCCTTCATCGAACCTTCTTGTTGCTGATTGGAACTATGGTCTGACCAAGACAAATAGTGCGGGTTAGACTGGATCGCCTTCGAGACGGCGGAAGCGTACATGGCAATTTCCTGGGCAAGCTGAGCATATTCTTCACGATTAGCCTTCGCATCCTAGGTGGACATAGATAGAGGTTTCTATGTCGGCATATTATTCAATTGAAAGGGCTAGATAGACGCACGTCTATAGCCTGGCAGACCTGCTTGGCGACGCCGAGCATGATGACAAGGCCTGAACCAGCGACGGGGATAGCCTGGACGGCAGAGGCGATAACGTCGAGGGCGGCGATCGCGTTTTTGACTCCCATAGCTGAGACTTCTAGCGAGTGCGCAGAGATAGCGAAAGAATGAGGCAGAGAAGGAGAGGGGGGAAACTCGAAGAGTAGGTACAATCGCCCCGATACTTGTTGCTTATCGGAGTGAATCTTATCAAATGAAACACGAGGTGAGTGTGTGGAAATGCTGTGTTGGAGAGTACTAGCCCATGCTACCACATAGGACTTATCAGCGTTTGATGGACAAGCAGCTGCGCCTACAAGCCTAGATGAGTAGGTGGAGCAGACTTGTGTGTGTGAATTCTGTACGGATCGCGTCATCTTACAGTTGGACACGAAATGACTATATGGGAGATGGAGCCGCATGAAGCGACATAGTATTTATAAAGGACTTGTGTACGCACAATCTGAGATGTTGTTAATCATAATTACAGCAGCGCATAGAGACTAACTGACTTGAAGCTCAGGAACTCTTGCTCTGATAGAATGTCCAGTTCTGGAATTGCATGTGTAGCACGAGATGCAAGGTTGGGACTCAAGCAAATGAGAAGAGCCTGGAGAAGGACCCGAGCGGAACTTCCGACTTTCCCACCCCCCGGGCTCAGGGCCCGGAAATCCGATTGGTTGGCTTCTGAACGGCCCCTTCATTTAGACGCCCGTCGTTTAGGCTGAGAAGCGCCGACTTCCTCGGTTTGGCTGATCTTTCCGTCCCTTCTTCCAGCTCTCGGCGGACCTCCCTCACGTTCGCATACTCCCTTGGCGTCATCGGCGAGTTCGATCCTTTCTCTGCACTCACTCCCAGCGCCCTTGCCTATCCGCACCCGTCGTTCCTCTTCTAGTTGCGCACCTCAATCCTCCATCCCACGGCGGTGCTTTGTCGTCGTCGCACTTGGCTCGCG
The DNA here is from genome assembly GCA_037855215.1 of Waitea zeae. Classification (NCBI taxonomy): domain Eukaryota; kingdom Fungi; phylum Basidiomycota; class Agaricomycetes; order Corticiales; family Corticiaceae; genus Waitea; species Waitea zeae. The sequence goes on along the minus strand of JAZHGK010007030.1, from coordinate 14,644 downwards.
TTCAACTTCTGCATTTGTGCGTAGCTCTCCTACTCCCCATTCCTTCCCGTTCTGACTTTTGTCCTTATCCCCGTACAATCGACCTCAATCCTGCACCCGTCTCTACGCACTTTCTGCATGCGCTCCCCACATCGCTCCAAAACTTGTCGCCTCATCCATCATTTCGGGTGGTATGGCGCCCATCTCCTGCGACGCTGCTCGGGATCTCCAGTACTCACCATTTCATGCAACGCTTTTTGCGTTACTTTAAATAACCTCCTCAGCCCTGCCGTTGAGTATCACCTTCGGCATCCTTTTGCAGTCCGCGCGCGTCATACTTGGGGTCCTCGCGCTCGAAGTCTTCACACTCGACCCTCCTCCCTCGGCTCTCTGTCTTCTTCCACGTCGTCGCCTCGTCTTCCGTCTGGCATCTGTTCTCCGTTTCCACCAGTGTATGTTTCACATGTCCTTTTCCTTTCTCTCAACTGATAAATTGTCTGGTCAGTCTCCTTTTTCAATTCTCGCCTCTCTCAGGCGAACGTTCGGATCTCTCAACGTCACGAAGCGACACAATGAAGGGCGGTGAAACGACGAAAACCATACACGGGTGGTACAACACTCGTGACCAACAGCGTGTGAGGTACGCTCATCGTCCCTCAGGACCCCGCAGACGCGCTGATGGCCCAACTCCCAGCACGTCGCCTGGAACTGTGGCCGCTTTCTGGTATGCAGACCCTCTGTCGCCATAACTCAACCAGGATGCCGCTTCACGAAAGTTCGGCTGCGGGGTGTAGGAGCGTGGCCACTTGGCGTGTATTTTTATGGCTACCGTGTGATGTGGGCTTGTATGTACGTATCACTAGCTTTTTCTGGCTTTCGTCAAGCTGACGGGCGTCTTTTTCTATACAGTAAGCATTCCCCATCGCGTATGGGTACCGCAATCTGGGCCAATCACCATTCTCGGCACGCTTCCCTATGCGGCTGGCGTTCTTGTCTCGAGCGCCCACTCTGGCTCACGCAGCTCGATACGGTGGAAGAAGGTTCTTCGACAGCCGGTGGGGGATGGCTGGTTGAGTCGCTAATTCACCTCAGGACTTGGATTTTCCACCAATATTCATGTTTCGAAAGCGCATGGGGCCCAAGAAAACTGGTGACACGGGTGGTTTGCGCTGACAGCCACTCACGGTCGGACAAGCACGGTGCTTCCGTCACGTCTCCTTTCTTGCTCGGATGCATGGCTGACGATCTTTCTTCCTGCGCTCTATAGAGAAAGGGCGTATAGGTGCCCTCGACTCGGCTTTTCGGCTACCAGAAACATGCACGGCCGTGCGTTTATCGAACATGTCGCTCGCATAACTTTGATGGAGGGCTGCGGGTGCTGAACCTTTGACGGGTTGGATATGGGCGGCAGGGTTTGATTTTCGGATGGGTTTTGAGCGAAAGCACTGGTGCGTCGTGCGCATTCTCAAGTTTTATTTGTCTTTGGTGACCTTGCCTTTCGCTGCGCAGACTGATCAATTGTGCACACGTACCAGCACTATTTAATTCATATCAGTGACGCCGTCGACTTGGATGGCTGCCGGCGTGCTATTTTCGGGCCTCCAACTCGCGTCGATTCTCTCCAAAGGCCCTTTCGTAGAAATTCTCGACCTCGTTTCGGCCTGCAAACTCGGTCCGACGCTCGCCTTTGGGAGGTTTTGACTCATCAACTCTGGCGCGGTTTCTTTCAACAGAGAATATTTCATGGGTTGGATCGGCCGCGGGCGATTTCTCAATCTCAACGCGAGCATCCCACTCGACGTGATGATTGCCATTGATCTCCTTGTTGGACTGCTTGGCACGACGGCCATTTACACCACGGATCCATCCTTCGAGCACCGCCCGCCAGGCCTCCTCACCATCTCTCGTCGTCAAGACCGTACGGTACAGGCTCTCGATGGCCATATACATCTCTCTACTCTTGTTCGCTCGCTCGCACTATGGTCACCACCCGTACACCAGCGTTTTGCACAAATTTGGTGACTTCCATCCACCTCGGTACATTTTTTATTTTCCAATGCTCCTCCTTCGCCTCTGGCTTGGCTGACTCGCTTTTCTTCTCATAGTCATCATACGCCGTCCATCCTGATATGGCCACGTGCGGTAGCGCCCCGCCATGCCTGTTGGACCTAACATCTTTCCATCTATCGTTCTCAGTAGTGTCACACCCACCTCCTACCGCAGCACCTTCCAGGTTCATTTCGCACAAACTTTGATAAACCCTCTTCTATACTATGTTGGTCACACGCTCTAACTTGCTATCGGGAGCCGCCTTTGGCACCCTTTTCCAGCCTCTGCGAGTCGCGCTTGCAACCTTCTATCTTAGCTAAATCATTCTTCCACCATCTCCTTCTTTTAGTTCGTTTTTGCTGTCGCCTTATTCTCCGTCTAACTTCCACTCCCTGTCTCTATCCGCATATGCTCATTCATCTTTTTTCATCTCTAGATCTATGATTAGCTTATTGAATCTCCTGTTTTGCCAGTGATATCACTCCTCAACGAAGTTTTAAATTTCTCAGATTCACGTGGCGACATGCTGAGGCGCGGCGGAGTGACAGAAACCACTTGTGGACAACGCTCATACACATAACTGGCGGAATCAAAAGTGTGTGCGCCATTACCAAAGCACCTCCCATACACGTTGATGGGGCCCGATCCCAGTACGTCGCCTTATACTGTGATCAGGTAGGGCCTATTAGCCGTCTGTAGTCAGATTCTAATGACGATGCGATAGCCAGCACATTTGACTATGGGATATACAAATTTGATCACTCTAGTGCTTATTCCATGGCTGCTGGGCGATCACTATAACAGACATAACATTCTTTGGCTCACCCTTTATTTGAAGCAAAGGTTCATCCAACAGAAAACAGACATAAAAAGGCATAAAATATCCTGTTCTGTTAGTCTCACGACTCAAAACACATACAATTCGCGTAATGCATACTGCAGAGGAGAGATCAGTGATGAGAGGCAGATAAGATGGTGATGATTCCTGAGGGAGAACCAAGAGCAACGACGTTGTTGAAGGTTTGACATATTCCTCGTTGCTCAGGCGGGATCCAGCACAAACGTGTTGAACCGTTCTTTTGTGATTGTTTTTGCAACAACCAGCCGGAGCTGTTGTCGAAACTGAAAGTAGTGAACGAGTTAACCGTTGGTGGCCTATGCGAGGGAGAATGACGATGTAGGGAGTGTGTAGGAAAATCCGTGTCTGCATACCAAATCCGTTCATTGTCGTCTATGTCAATTGACGTGATTTGGTCATCGGACTCTGAAAACGCTACGGAAGCTATACATATGTCATGTCCGTTGAGCTGAGCAAGCTCACGACCGCTAACGACCTCCCAAACCCGCACAGTCGTGTCGTCTGAACCAGATACAATCTGTGTTCCGTCGTGAGAGAAAGCAATGGATAGTACTCTTTGAGTGTGACCGTTGAGTTGAGCAAGCTGGCAACCATTGATGACATCCCATACGCGAACAGTCCTGTCAGATGAGCCTGATGCAATGAATGTTCCGTCAGGGGAAAATATTACAGCCCAAACTGTAGCAAGATGCCCGTTGAGCTGGGCGAGCTCGGAGCCGCTGATGGCATCCCACACCCGCACTGTTTTATCGTCCGCACCAGATGCAATACGTGTTCCGTCTGGGGAGAATGCAAGACACCGCACCATCTGAGTGTGTCCAGTTAATTGAGCAGATCTCCAACTGTTGACAGCATCCCAAACTCGCAAAGTCTCATCGGCTGAGCCAGATATAATGCGTGTGCTGTCAGGAGAGAAAGCAATAGACCACACTGTATGAGTATGTCCGTTCAGCTGAGAAAGCTCATGACCATTGACGGCATCCCATACGCGCACAGTTTTATCCCATGAACCAGATGCAATGCATGTTCCATCAGGAGAAAATGCCACTGACATCACTAAATCAGTGTGGCCATTGAACTGAGCAATCTCGTGACCCTTTATGGCATCCCATAAGCGAATGGTTTTGTCACTGGAACCAGATGCAACGCGCATGCCGTCGGGAGAGAACGTAACAGACCATACCACGTCAGTATGGCCATGAAGCTCTACAATTTTGTGACCAGTAACGGCATCCCACATACAGACAGTCTTGTCCACCGATGCAGATGCAATGCGCTTTCCATCACTGGAGAATGCAACGGATCGCACAATCTCAGTATGTCCTTTAAGCTCAGCAAGCTTAGAGCTGTTGATGACATCCCATAAGCATATAGTCTTGTCGGTTGATGCAGATGCAATGCGAGCTCCGTCGGCGGAGAATGCAACAGACTGTACCCTTTGAGCGTGTCCGCTGAGCTGAGAAATCTCTCGACCATTGACAGCATCCCACACCCGCACAGTTCTATCAGATGAGCCAGACGCAACGCATGTTCCATCGGGAGAGAATGCAACAGAAGATACTGAGCCAGTATGCCCATTCATTTGAGCAATCTCGCGTCCACTGATGGCGTCCCATATCCGCACAGTGTTGTCAGATGAGCCAGATGCAATACATAGTCCATCGGGAGAGAATGCAACTGACAACACCGATTCAGTGTGCCCTTCTATAGTTTGTCGACACAACGACCACGTCCCAGGCCGTTCCGATACGAGTCTTATGGCTCCAATTATTTCCTGTTTTACCGCTTGGTATAGTTTGCATCTTGGTATGAATACTAGAGCACTGCAGTATACTTGCAGCGCACCGGCTCTGATGGGTGTATCGAAAGCTAACACCATCCGTTCCACGTCTTGCAGTAGAGATGGTACACCATTGTTAAGTGTAGACAAATGCCGCTAGTACATGGACATAAATAAGCAGTTAGAGAACCTGAGATCATCACACACCTTGCACCATGCGATTGCAGTTGGAATACGGAGAGTAACTGCAGACAGTTTATTGAGAAGACTGAGAGCTTCAATCCAATGAAGAAGATGAAAATTGCAAAATGTCTTTAAGTCTTTTATCAAATCCTCGTCATAGTAGCTTGCCTCCGAGAGATGTATCATCCAATACTCGCATGCATACTCGAGCTCGAGCGATATCAGCAGGTCCCGTCGTTTGCTCAAGTCGTCGATATCTTCATTCAAAAGAGAAGAGTTCCCGATGTTGCAGATATCTTTCTTGAGACTTCTGTTCATCACGCCCAAGCAGCAACGTGCAACAAATACGCTGTAGTCCCCTGGGTCGATTCGGAAGTAGCCATTGGTGCATCGAGTCAGGACATAGTCCCGGAAGGACCGGTGAAATATTGTTACAGCTTTATAAGGGCTATCAGGTACTACAAGCACCGCCGATAGATGCTCAATATCTTCCCAGACAAGAAAGTCCTCCTCCTCAAGTATGCCAGATAGCGCGTTGGCGCTCAAGGGAGACTGTAACAGTACCAACGTTCCGACGGTGTTGCGAACACGGTCAAGTACCTCTTCATCTTTAGGATCCTCGGTACTGGAGGCTGCTTTACTCAGGACATCAAAGTATAGGTCGTCCAGTAGCTGAAAGCCGGTGCTCAGATTAGAAGTTGATAACGGACGTAGGATCTCCTCTAATCGCTTCTTCGGGTTGATGCGAGGGGAACTCAATATCCGCATTATAAGCGCAGCAAACACAAACAGTTTGCCGGTTAGGTCGACCAATAGCTCAAGTTTAGTATCAGATGGCCAAGCCCCCAAATCGTCGAAACCATAGCGAATGGATATTAGACGGAAGTGGTGAGTTAAGTAAGCTCTAATGTCCTTCTTTACGAACGTACTTTCGATATTCTGGAGTCGAACTATTTTTCCATCAGTATCTAAGCCAAGTTCACGAAACATCGCCATGATCTTTGGCTCTTCTCGGCTCGTAATGAGTAACTTGACCCGTCCCTGCAGGGGACGAATACCATCAGCGAGCAAAGGGACGAGCTCTCCACTTTCCCGGTGGCCAACTTTAATACATTCGTCCAACGCATCGATCACAACCAAGACGTGGGATGTTGAATTGGTAAGAGCCCGCAGTGGACTTATGATCAAACTCTCCACTTGCTCTCGCAGTGGCCTTGTTAAAACGTCTCGGCCATTTCGGAGAGCGTTGAAGACCGCAGATCGTGCAATCTGGTGCTGAGCGGCAAGCTGATACGCGATGGTCCGGACGATGTTCTCAGGGTCTCGACGTTCGGCGAACGAACGAGAGACAAAGAAGCTCACGGTTGTCCGCTTGAGGTCAAACTCAATGCAAACAGACTGAGCGACGGCCGTCTTGCCCGTCCCGGCCAAACCGGTGAGGACAAACAGGTGAGGAGAAGACGGAGACTCGTCAAGTATCCAGGTGCGGATCCGATGAAGAAGATCGACGCGTGTTTCAGGCAGACAGCCATCGGGCGTGCCATGCCAGTCGAAGCGAGCAGAGAGGATTGGAGTGAGCTCTTGCTTTAGCTTGTCTGGATGAGTTGCTGAGATTTCCTTAATCTCGTTTTCGATCCTTGCTAGTGCGTCCAATCCGCGAATGTCGTTACCAATCTGAGCAACAGGAAACGTCAGATTTTATTGAATCCAAAGAGGAGAGAACATACGTTAAAGATCTTGATGTTACTCTCGACCTTTTGAGAAAGCGTCTTTATGTTCTCTGCGTCGTCGTCTTTGTGCCAAGCCTCGTATATATGCTGTCTGAGACGTCCAAGAAGCCTTTTTCGTCGTTTCTTGTCTTGCTTGCGTCGATCTTCGATAAGCTTTAGTACCTCACAAAATACGCTGAGGGTACACATCAGTCACATTCTACAAACTAAGCAAGGATAACAACAGAGGTACGAACGCGGTAAGGTCATGGAGTCCTTCCATCAGATTTTTTCGTTCCTTATCAAAATTCTGATCGAGCCCAGGCGTGAAGCGAGAGTCAATCTGAATGGCCTTTGAGACGGCTGATGCGTATTTGGCGACCTCCTGGGCAAGCTGCTCGTACGCTTCGCGATTCATCCTCGCTCCCTGGCACACACAAGGAATCGTCAGCAATCACACCAGAAATAGTCGAGGATGTTCAAAGGACGTACGTCAACGGCCTGACAAACCTGCTTGGCGACGTTAAGCATGATGACGAGGCCCGGGCCAGCAACTGGTATTGCCTCCACGGCGGGAGTTATACCGTCGAGAACGATGATTGTCTTGTTGACATCCATTATGAAATATGAATAGAGTGTTTGAACGGACAAAATCGAGGAGACTCGATTAAAACGCTCAAACAGGTATGGCAGCTCTGAGCTTGGTACGACAAGGAAGTTTGTCAAGAGCGAGGAGAACGAATGGACGTGGTGTGTGAGAGAATAACAATCAGTATTGAAGCCGGACTGAGGTGGGCGCTTGATCATAAGGACGATGAAAATTTATTCAACTGCAAATCTGTCATCAAGAGATCAAAGAACTCACAATCAAGTTATGAAGCTCGTTCAGATTAGCTATGTATTAGAATGAGCTTTGATACATAAATGTATTCTCAAGTATACGTAACAGACGCGGATTTGAACTTTCAAATGACAAATAAATAAGATTTGTACTAGTAAGCTCACCTTGTCAGTCACAGCCGAGAACAAGAACAATTGACTGGAAAAACTAAGTGCTTCGAATTTTATTCCTACATCACACCTGTTCTGACGTCTTTGAGTATGTACGATCGGAGCACGGTTGTTACTGTTACACAATAGCTAAGTACCATGCACGGAGCCACATCTGAAACGGCCACCCCTCGGAGTCCCGGCATCACGGCCGGCCTTATCAGCTCAGAAAACCTGACTCAGGGCCTTTGCGCGTGATTTCCCTCCTTCCACTTCGTTGCAATCATTTCACCTTCCGTCTGGCCTTTGCTCTTCGTTCCTATCACCGGATTTTTGGGTTATCCTCTCCCTGTTCCTCAATTTAAGAACCACTCATTCAATCCGCTTTCTGAGGCTCCCAACACCCTCAGGCAAAGATCCCGGCCTCTCAACACCATGCGGGGACACCTGGAAAGCGACGAAGGGGTGAAGTCTACTTTTATTTTATTTTTTTAAAAAAAGGAAAGGAAAAAAGAGAATAGGTGAATATTGCATCGACTACTATTCAGGAGTTGCTGGTGACAGAATTGATAAGATACATATGCACGCACAAAAAACTTACAAAATTGTTTTCTCAAATAGTGTTTCAACCTTATTGCTTTAGGCGAAAAAAGGTATAGTAGTGCTTGGGCTAAATTGAATTCAAAGCTACATAAATCTTGAGCACCTTATACCAGCGAAATCTCCTATAAATATGAATGAAACAATCTGCGAACAAAATTACACCGACAATCAGGAGCGACCTAATTGTGTAGTGTATCAATTTTCATATCGTTTCTCAAGTTTTGGATCGCATCCGCGCTCACTCTATGTGCTCACGGTATGGCAGCAGCAAAACTCGAATCCTGGATACTTGCATGTAGGGACCGGCAAACCTGTGGCGTGAGGCAAAATTGCGCCTGGGCTCAGCTCGCGAGCTTCAGCACCAGACCAGGTCGTCGGGCCGTCGCCGCACGGATTTTTTTGCCAGGCGCAGACGGTGACAGTGTCTCTTCGGGGTTTTGACTGAGGTGGCACAGCAACAGCGGCACCAAGCGAGAGCGCGAGAGTCAATGCTTTGATAGGCTGCATGGATGACAGCTGCAGGGGATTGTGTTGGTTGTGTACGGAGTTCTGGGGCTCGGCGACCTGGGAAGTATCCAAGTTTGCGAAGGTTGTTTTTATGATGCGGTATAACGAATTAAAGCATAGCCTACCGGCCTTGGGCGCCCCGAAGTATACCCTCGATACGCATTGAGGATGACTGTTCCGAGGTTGGTTGCCGTCATAAGGCCGCGAAAGTCACCACGACTCGTGTCAGTTGGTCGTATGACCCCACTGATAAGGGTAGCTGTGCCTGATTGTGACTGTATCGCACCGATACACAGAGCAATCCGTGGCAGTCGCTTGACTGACATGTAATCGAAAGGAACAAATGGAGTTCTGAGCGATACAGCCGAGATCTCAACAACGCCACGCCAGGTGATCAGTAGACTGGGCTCATTCGCTAGTAGCTTTTTATCTGCTATTGAATCCATGAGAAATTCCCACGTTTGTGATTAAATGTTGGCGAGCTGGGCGGGCATTCGCCGAGTGCCGAGCCGGTGAGCATCAGTGGAGGTGTGGTAGAGCCAAAACCTGACCAAGATGTGTGAGAAGGTCGTTAGCCTCAGTTCAGATGGGTAACCTGAGAACTTTCTTACTATGGATATCCTGTGCTCCATATGTGGAAAATTTTAGTTTTTGTTTCTCTTCCTAATTCGGTCGTTTGTCCTAGCGGAAAAAAAGAAATCTACGGAGATAGTCGTTACCTAGGTTCAATTCTAATTTTAACCAATTCAGAAACATCAATTGTATCGACCGCACGCACTTTTCTCAATGAACGCCTATTCTCGTAAAGGAACATCCAGCAGTTCTACTAGCTCACACGGGTCCGTATTCACTTGCAGTTGGCGGTATCCACTTCCCACTCCTACTATCTTGGGGAGAATAATACAAGATGAGGGATTTCGCTTAATAGAGGTAGATAGACGCGTACTTCTCGCAAAGCTTGCTCTCCGCATCAACGGGGCCGCGCGCTAACACTCATCACCTTACGGTTTGCGTTCTTATTTATCCACTGTGAACAACCTGCTTGCAGCGAGCCGTGCAGATTGAGTGAAAAAAAAATCAGAGGGAAGAAAAATAACCGAAACGCACTCGTGTATTAGTAAAGCAGTCTGCGATTCAACACCCCACTCTCTCCCCTCGTTTTCGTCTGTTCGGGCTCCTTTCTCTTCGCCTTCTCTCCGCCAAAAGTTAACTTTGCCACTTCCAGACTTGTGTCACCCCTTCTGTATACTCCACCTTGGCCACTTTATCCGACCAGCTCACCCCCAGGATCGGGCTGGAAAAGTTGCTTGTGGGCGACCGTGAAGAACGCTCAGGTCCGGCCATGCTCGCCGTAGCTCGTTCATGCGACACGGACCGCGCGGAGGTGATGTTGATTTTTGCGTGTGAGCCAAAAGAGGTATTTTGTGGAGGCAGAGTTAGGTTGAAAATAGGACACAAAGCTAGACAAGCACGGGGGAGGCATGTTTAGGGTATTTCGATTTCTTGTGATTATAGGAGGATGAGCGCAAGGAGGCGTGGAGGTTCGGATTTGTCCGCGAGATCAGAGCTGACATGATATCGTTGTCATGTAAATCGCAGAAAGCTTCCAGTCCTCCATTTTCTTGACAGCGTTAAGTCGAAGCGGACATAAACGCGTTGGCCGCCGACGTCCGCAGAGGCAGCGTCCAAGCAGACATTGCATGCGTGCGCACTACTGGTCGCCGCCGCCGCAAACTCCTACAATCGTTTATTGCACAATTGGTCGTGTCAATTTCACCGATGGCTTCGATTGGCTACAGGCGTGAGCAGGTAGCCTGAAAGGTGAGGGTGTCCAGAAAGTAACGGGGGGGGGCGGTGGACGTGGTGCGCTTGGTGTGACGGCTCTGTTACTACGGTCGCATGAGAAAAGACAGCGATTAAATAGCGACGGTGCAAAATAGCTAGAGCTTTTAGACAAGATGGTGAAGCGCTTCGCTGCGGGTGAGAACGTTGAAGATAGCAAAAGCACTTTATGACGAGGTGTGGAGGACAAGCGCCAGGCGGACAAAGGAGCGGCGTCAGTACTTTAGTGGCTGTGCCTCGTGCCGCCGGGACGTTGGCTGGCTCGGCGTCATCCGACACTCCTTTAATCGGATGGTTCGGCGCTATAAAGTCCAGGTACGTTATCTCGAGGGATATGCGACGGACTGTCATCGACCCCTCCAGCCCCAGCTTATCAGTCTGCACGCGTCGTTCTCAGGCCCAGGGCCTTTGTGTCTAACTTTCCTCCTTCCACTTTGTTGCCCTCGCCTCGACTTCCATATTCCACTTCGCTTCTGCTCTCCGTCTTCGCCACAGGGTTCTATATATGTGCTTTCTCTATTCATTAATTCATGAACACTCGGCCACTCTCCTTTTCGAGGCTCCCACCACTCTGAGGCGAGCATTCCGATCGCTCCACACGATGCGGTGACACGCCGGAGAGCGGAGAAAAGACATTGTCGATAACTACAAGTATTACGACACATCCATGTAATCTATAGCTCTGACGTACACCCTTGGTTCCAAAGGTACCCTCCTACGCGCTGATGGTCTGATCATTGGTAAACAGCACCTAAAGCTGTGGTCTATACCTAACATATGCACAAGTGCTACAGGCCACCTATGCTATGAGCCCAGTGGGAATGCCGCTCAATAAACCTTCACAGCGCGATTTGTAGGCATACAGTCACCCGGCGTGCGTTGTGATGACTGGGCGATGGACGCGTACAGGTGCGCGGCATGAGCTCTTTGAACGTCCTCACCAACTCACACGATACCGTTCCTTCAAGTTTCCTACCCGACAGTCATATATAGCAATCGGAAGATGTAAAAACTGGATTAGCGGCACTAGTAAAAGCTGATAACACAAACGAACGATTCACAGATAACTGTTTTCTCAAATATTGCTCCGATGTTGTACCTAAAATGCAGCATGCACACGCAACAAGCCTGGAGCAAATTGGACTTTAAGCAATATGAAACTGAGGCGCTACTTCTGACATGAGTGGAATCTGCTGGATGTGCAAGTAATTTGTTCATTGAACAATGTCAAGAAATGACATTGGTCTGACTGGATCAAGCGTCAGCTTTGATGTCTCTTCTCAAAGCTGCGCTACCGTATCTACTCACGCTACGCGATCACAGTATGACAGCAGCAGAACTCGAATCCTATACCCCGACAGGTGCCTTGAATTGGCGGATTCGCGACACGCGGGATGATTTCGTTAGGGCTTGGATCGCGTGCTTTGATGGTGGAAGTTGTCCCATCTCTGTCGCACGGTGTAAGCTGCCACGCGCAGACGGTGATGGTACCCTGTCGAGGTACTGGTTGAGGTGCGGCAAGAGCAGCACTCAGGGAGAATGTAAGAGTCAACACTTGGAGAAGCTGCATGAGTGAGAGTTTGGTCGATGGGCTTTGCTAGTATTCTAAGCTTTGAATATTAGTGGTCTTTTGAAGGCTTTTATACTCACATGGTTGTGTTATCATGCGAAAGGAGCCAAAGTACTGGTTAAGTTCCAAGATGCCACTCGGTGCACACCGAAGGGCTATTACTACGGCCAAGTTTTTTGCCTTTATTGCGGTGGCAAAGATATCACGGCTCATATCAAGCAGTGGCCTTTTGACTGCACTTGCTGAGCGAACAATTCGTAATGGTTACTCCGGATATGGTTACATATAGCGCATGATAGGATCGCGAGAAATACACAGAGCACTGGTCTCCATAACATGACTGCAGTTCAGACTGTTCTTAACCCCAGATCAGCAGCTTAATTAGATTCAAGGGCTCATACTCTCAGCACCACTACTAAAGAGCAGTTTAATGTGCAGTGCTTGGTGTTCTTTCAGTCCGCTTGTTGATCCGGCATAGCAGCTACTTTGAAGTACTATCTGGTATTGGCTTGAGTGGAGACCCACTAACGTACCATGTAAGCTCTATCATGCTGTAACATTTCGTAAAATGAAGGTTACGTTAGTATGTAATGGTGAGCTCCGAACGGATGGATGGGAATCAGGAGTAGTATGTGCGACGGCGCGCTGGATTGATGCCTGTAGAGCACGCTCGGGCGGCTGGATCTGCAACTTTCGTAACGCTGCAGCACAGGCTTTATGGATCCAATGACTCCACTAGTAGATATGCTTAGTAGGCCCGCAAATAGTCCGACAGACACTGTGAAGGCCCTCTTCTAGGCGTCATATGGTTGCAACATAAGATCCTGTATGGAGTATTATACAAGGTATACATGCGGTGCATGTGAGCTAAATGACAGTGCTTATAAGCAGCAAGCCACAGAGAATGGTCATAAGTACATCGGATAATGAGGAGATTAGATGATTTCTCGTAAGCGATGATTGCTCGCGTCCGGAGTCTAAGAGAATCGATTCATGTTTTTCTCCATGGATCGATAGCTCAGCTGCCGTCTTGTAAAAAACGGTTACAATAAATCAACAAGCACAGCGGCGCTTTCATCTTGGGTCAAGTGACTGTTTGCTATCAGTGCCCTCCAAGCGCCTTCAGCCTCGCCTCCGCCGCCCTCGCTCGACGCTCTCGCTCAACCTTCGCCCTCATCTCCGGCGTCAGGCCCATCGTCCCCTCTCCGCCCCCGCTCGCACCTCCCAGCTTCTGCGGGCCCGTCCGCTCCTTCGTCGTCTTCACCGCTGGCGCCGGTTCGGGCTCCGGCTCGGGGGCGGGCGAGTCCGACGCCTTCGTCGCCTCCCTCGCCTCCCGCTCCCGGATCTTGTCCTTCAGTCCCTTCCGCCGCGCCTTCTTCTTTTCGCCGCGCTCTTCCTCCATCTCCCGCGTCAGCGCGCTCGGCACCCGCGCGGCGTTGAGCCAGTCCCACCGGTCCGGGAACGCCCCCGCCGCACGACGGAACACGTCGCGGACCTCCTTCGACCGCGCGAGGTCGTACGCCGTCCTCCGCGCGCCCGGGAGTGATTTCGCCTCAGCCTCGATGTTCTCCTCTTCATCTCCAACCTCGTCGTTTTCAGCCGCGACCGCCTCCGGCCCGCCAGATGAGGGCACGTCCACCGTCGGGTCCGCACTTGCCTCCTCCAGCAACCAACGGACGAGGTCCGGCTGCGCTGCGGACGCGGCGAGCATGAGCAACGTTCGTCCCGCGTTGCTACCAGTGTCGTCCGCAAAGCTCGGCACGCGAGCGTCCGCTCCGCCAGGGCCCAGCGCGCCCTTGTCCACGAGCGCCTTGAGCGCGTCCGCTCGCCCGCGGACGACCATGTCCTGCGCGCGGGTCCAAGTCGCGCGGAGGAGCTGCTGCTCCGCGCTCAGCGCCGGTGCCGCCGTTGGTTTCGTTGGAGCGGCGGAATCTGAGGTGGAGGGCGCCGCCGTCGAAGCGGGTTTCGGCTTGGGCTTTGGGAGCGAGGCGAGGTAGGCCTCGTCCTGCGCCCGCAGCTCTTCCTCTGTGAAGTGCGTGACTTTGACGCGCAGAAGCTCGGCAAGGCAGCGAATGAGCTCGGTTTGGGTCTGCAGGGGGAAGAGGAGAATGAGGGGGAAAGACGAGCGCAGGATGAGACTGGTTGACGTACCGGTCGCCTTGTCGGGAAGGGGAACGCGCGGAGACGCTCGTCGCCTAGACTCAGCATTAACTTCAACTGACCCAAAAATACTGAGTACATCAACCGCACGCACCTTTCTCGATCAATCCCCCGTTCTCGTCAAGGAACATCCGGCGATTTGACCAGCTCGCACGAATCCATATCCGCTCGCAGTCTGCAATGTCTTCTTCCCACTCCTTGAGTAGACCTTGAATGTCCTGTGTAGGGATAACATTAGACTGGGTAGTCAGTTGAGAGAAGCAAATGACCACGTACTTCTCGCAGAGCTTGTTCTCCGTACCGGCGGAGTTGCGCACCAGCGCTCTTCGCCTTGTGCTTCGCGTTGTCGTTTACAGATTGCGAACCACCCTGCTTCCTGCGGGCTTCACAAAAAATGAATGAGAAAAAAAAAA
>JAZHGK010007029.1:0-47624 GCA_037855215.1 Waitea zeae | reverse complement strand
TCGCGTACCATAACTGAAGGGTATCCAGGCGTCTGGATTGTGACGAAACTCTTCGGCGCCCTCTTCACCTTGGTTCGCAAGCCAGCGATTGGGATAGAACGATTCAGGGTTCGGTGAAAAGTAGCGTGGGTCGCGTTGAACTAGAGGTGGCGTCAGATATACAGGTGCCTCGATTCGAAAGAAGGTTGCTTATTCACTGCTCCATGTGGGGACTTGCACAGTAGTGTGCGCGGGTATAACTCTACATCAGGTGATAAACTAACATCTTAAGAAAGATGGGCACTTTAAGCTTACATGTCGTCAAAAATCGCTACGTCGCGCGGTGAAGAGAGGATGCGTTGGCCGCCATTTGGGACGCCGGGTTGCAGGCGAAGTGCCTCATATCTATAAGGGACAGCTCTCACCATTAAGTGATTTCAGGCTTTTGAGGTACTATAGGATACGCACATGACTGCTTGGAGAAGAGGCATGCTCGCGAGCATGGCGGCATCAGGGAACTCTACATCGGCTGGCATCACGTTTTCAACCTCCTTCCGTAGCCGCTTGAGAATATCTGGATTAGACATGAGGTAGAAGAACGTGTTGGAAAGAGCAGAGGCGGTAGTGTCTGAGCCTAAGGAGTTGTGTGAGAAAAGAGGCGCCGTAAAGGTAGCGCCAAACCGACCTGCAACGAGCACTAGACATGCCTCCTGGGTTAGAGTGGCCAAGTTTAATGGCTCCTGGTCGCCGCTTCCACTCTCGTCGAGCTTTTAGGGTGATCGTCAGCGAGGTCGGTGCGTAAAGTGGAATTGTGCCCTAACCAAATGATAAAAAATGTCCTTGGCGGAGGAACCCTCCTTTTGGCGGTTTGTGAGGTAGCGAAGACCTATGCCAAACATACCCTTGAGGGCAGGCGATTGCGGAAGGGTTGTCAATATGGGTCGAACCCATGGTATAGATCCAAAAGCTTCCTGCATCCTATAGTGTGGTCAGCTTGCCTAAAAGCCTCCTATACGTTCATGAACACCTACTTTACCCCATTCTGAAGAGTCCTCTGAAGATCAAGGTAGTCGCGACCCTCTTCCAAAAAACGGAACTCTCCCCCGAACCTGGTCGCGCGGGTGAGACAACGCCATGGGAGCTTTATGATGAGAGAGCCCTTACGCCAGGTCCCCCATAAAGTCCATGCTGAACGTAGGTAAGAACCGTTGTTACTGCAAGCGGTGCCAGAGACTGTGCACAGAACACACCTAAAGTAACTGAGCCAAGCAGCGAGATCGACGACCTGTCCCTCGTGCGATCGGAGCCTGCCGACGAGCTGGCCTGCGCGGTGGTATATCTTTGGCTCGTAGCCTTTCAGCGCCGACGGCGTGAAGGCGCGAGCCCAGATGCGGCGTCTGGCCGAGTGGGCGGCTACGGACCTGATGGTGACCAAGTTTCCGGTTGAACCAGGGAGGTTTGTGGAGCCGTAGCCTGATCAACATCCTCGACCGTTGAGCCTTCTAACGACAAAAGGTATGATACACGTAGCAGCCGAAAGTGACGCATACGAGGACCCTTTATCCAGCGGCCGTCTGCAGCGGGCGCTGAGCCCAGAAACATCGGAATCGCCCTCGCGTCGCGGACCATCAAATGGTTCGGACCTGTTCAATCGTCGCCGCTTCGGCTGCGGGTGGCAGGTCGCACGCCAGTGAGTGAAACAAAATCGAAATAGCGCACCTGTACGCACAACGTTTCCGTACCTCTTATGGAGCTCGTGGCAACACTCGTGCTGCTTTCCCTCCATAATCTTGTAGAAGGCCTAGAACCGCGTGACTCTCGCGACGAGAGGCCCGGGATAACGGGAGAGCGGGTGGAAGGGGGAGAGGCGGTAGGCGACGGTGGAGGTTACGAGGGAGAGGAGATAGAGGAGGGCGGCGCGCACGCAGGCCGGCCACACCGGGGTGCCGCCGTCGACCGCGCTGTGTCCGGCATGCAGGCTCAGTCCGCCGGGGATGCCCACGAGGAGGAGGAGAAACTCGGCCGACGTCGACGGCTGCTGCCAGTGGCACCCGGCGTGAGCGGCCTGGCGGAAACGACACGTGTAGGCGGGGTGGGGAGAGGCGCAGAGCGAAAGAGAGCCGTAATCAGGGCTGCGGTCTGCCTGCCAAGGGTGTGGAGACCTACCAAGCCGGTGACGACCGGAGCAAGCACTGAATACACCATCACTCAGTGACAATGACGATCGTTAGGAGGGGAAAAAAGGGGAGAGAGAGGGAGAGATTTCCCGACAAGAGAGAAGAGGGTCGGTCAAGCCTACCTTCGAGGGAGGTCCCCTTAGATTAAGTAGGTAAAACAAGTTCATTCAGTTCGTTTGTGCGGCGGGAAAAGAGAGGGCTGTCTGCGACCCGATTGCGTTGCTCCGCATCTCCCCCCTTTGGGCAAGCAGGCGGTCGGGTCTGGTGTATGCGCGTACGTCCGATTCAGCCGGGTCGAAGCAGGTTCTGTTTGGAGTGTGCCATCGACTGCGAGTGGGCAGAGCTCGGACAGAACAGTGGTTCATGCTAGCGGTAGTGAATGGCTTTGGGGCAGGGAGCACGAAGTGGCGGCTCTTGGTGTAGCATTCCTTAACGGCACAGAGGATCCCCGCAGATGAAGCTTCAAGCTTCAAGTTTCGAAGTCGAACATGATTTTGCAAGTGACGTGGAAAAAGAGGGGCCCGCCCTCGATGGTCAGATGGACAAGGTAACAGCGACTGGAGGGAGCCATCCACAGAGGGTGCCTTCGCCAGATTCTTGGTGGTGGTCAGAAGTAGAAAGCTGGAGAGAGACGTCGTGGGAAAGAGCTTCTTTTTCGCTCTCTCCGCACCGCACTGACAGACGACGAAAAAATAAAAATAAAAACGCCAACATATATGCATTACTCACAAGTGCTTCATACATACACATGTACAATAATACAAAGACTCGCACGGTGGGAGGATTCCCCCTCCCTTCCAAATGAAGGGGGGGGGGTTACTCAATCCGAGCGAGTCGGATACGTTAAATCCGATCCAGAAAGACGAAAGCGAGGTGTCGAGAGAAAAAAGGTGTGAGTACAGTACTTTCCGGGTGAGCTAGACGGGAAATGGAGATGAGAGATGAGGATGAGGATGACAGGATGAGATAGTGGGCAATGGACGTGGTGATAAACGAGAGATGACAACATGAGAGGGAATAAACAAAAAAAAAGGGGGGGGGAGGAACAGGAGATGAACGGCGAAGATCAAATAATAGACAAAAAATAAAGTAAAAACACAAAAAAAATTGAGAGGAAGGAAGCAGAGAAGGCGGGCAGCGTGAAGGGGAGGAGAGGACGATTTCACCCCGCGATCGAGTTCACGCCCCTCAACACGTCCGCGCCCGCCTTGAAGAACGCGCTCCACGAGTGGTGCTGGCTGTGCGGCGCGTGCGCGTGCGGCTGAGGCTGCTTGGCCGCCGGCGTCCGGTACGCGATCCCGGGCGACCCGGCGGGGCTCACCCGCCTGGAAGACCCGTCCGGCGTGCGCACGCGGGCCGGCACGAGCCTGTCCGCGCTCGCGTTCGCGCGCTGGAGGGCCTGGACGACCGCCGGGCTGATCGGCGCGCCCGACTTGCAGTGGGCGGAGGAGCCCTCGAGGTGGGTCGTGCTGTCCGCGGGGCTCGGGACGAGCGGCGAGCTGGCGGGGCTCCTCCGCGGGCTGGGCAGCGGGAAGAGGTCCGTGTCGTCGTCCCGCAACGGCGAGGGCGGGACCAATCGAGTCTGCTGCTCGTCTTCCTCCTCCTCTTGGATCGCGGAGACCGTGTGCGTCTTGGGCATCGGCACCGCGAGCGGCTCGGACAGGTCGATCACCAGGGCCGGGTCTCCCGACGAACCGACGGAAGACGCGCCGGAGGGCGTCCGGCGGGTGAGCGACGGGCCGAGCTTGGACGGGAGCGAGGCGGAGGAGGTGAGCGTGAGCGGGCTCGGAGGAGGCGACGGCGCGCGCACGTGCCGCCCGACCTCGTCGACCTTGATCGCGGCGAAGGACGCCGGCGCGGTGGACGCGTGGGCCGAGTCGACGGAGAGGGAGCGGCGGCGGCGGGCGCCGCGGGTGAAGGACTCGCACCACGCGCCCCCCGCGGCGAGGGCCTCTTCGACCGCGGGCGCGCAGTCCGCGCAGCACGGGCGGAGCGGGACGGTGTGCGTGGGCACGACGGGCGAGGAGGAGACGCGCGGGGTGGGCAGCGACGGGCGGCGCTGTGGGGTCTGGCGGGTCGGGACGAGCGGGGAGGTCGCGGCGGACGAGGTGGAGTGGCGGAGGATGGGCGTCGGTGGGGAGGAGAAGGAGATGCGCTCGCGCGAGGTCGAGCGAGTGCGAAAGCTGTTTTTTTTTTCAAACGAGGCACCGATACCACGGTGAGCACAGGAATGTGGGTTTATATGCGGGTTGAGAAAAGAAAAAAAAAAAAGGGCAGCAGACCTGGGAATGGACACTTTGACGCTCACGACCTCCTCCCTCAGGTGGACGGTGACCACATCGGCCTCGTCGCTCCCCTCTGGGGGCTCGTCCGAGCTCGGCACTCTCCTCCGCCAGAGTGGGAGGCTGACCGTCTTCGTCGTCAGGCGCGGGCGACGCTGTCTGGAGGCGATGTCGTCCGGGATGACCGCGCACTCTGTCGAAAAGTGGACGTTCCGGGGCGAGGTCGGCGGCAGGGGCGCTGGCTCTGAGGACGCGGAAGCCATGACGACAGGGGCGAAGTCAAAGTTGAAAAACAAAAAAAGGCGGCGACGAGGGCGCGGGGAAGAGAGGAGAGAGACAGAGAGTGGTAGGGGTGTAAGCGAGGAAAGGGGAGGGAGCCAGGGCGGGGGGAGGGGAGAGGGATTATAGTTTATGTACCCATCACACCCACGACAGCGACCGAGTTGAGGGGAGACTGAGGGGGAGAGAGGGCCAGGTGAGAATCCATTTTGGCCCTGAACGCCAGCCCACGATATTCTGGGATCAGACAGCCATGTATTTACTCCTTTTCAATTCGCGTCCTGGCTGCCCTTCGAAACGCTCTACTTTTATACCGTTCCCAGCTCAGGCCCTCTATCTCCGCCTGGCTCTTGGCGCTTTCGGCGAGCGTCGTCGTCGGTGAGCCCTCGATTATGTGGGGGTGGCGGACGAGCGCCAAGGATTCGAATCGTCCGGCGTAGGTGGCTTCGACCCGTCGGCTCGTGATGCAAACTGCGGGGCTAAAAAGACTGGCCGTTCCGCCAAGGCTCTCCCAAGGCTATTTTTTTTCTATCTTCCTCCCGCCTTATAAGGTGTGCGACGAGGGCGAGATCTGTTCCCTACCGTCCGTCGGATCCCAGTCGTTCGTCGTCGCGTCCCTCCCCCCTCCCTACGGTCGTCGTTCCACCACCAGAAAAACGAAGTGAAACCAAGAGAGATGGCCACCAGTGCACCACCGGCGATGACCCCGGCTACTTTCCCTGACCGGTCCGTTTCTGATCACCGAACAAAACAAACATTAGCGTGTCCGTCCGTCTGATCCGCTCACGCCTCTCTCTCTCTCTTTTTCTCAGATCGTCACCTTCTCCGACCAAGGACGTCGACTCCTCGCCCAGCATAGCGTCCCGCTCTCCCTCTGCGACCGTCGGCGGCGACGGCGGCCCCACGGCGGCCCCCTCCCCGGCACCCGCCCCGCCCAAGTCCGGCGTCCGCCTCTGGCTCGACCGCCTCCTCTGGCTCGCCGTCGACCAGTGGTTCCTCCTCGTCCTCGCCCTCCTCATCCTCATCGCCTCCCAGGTCCAGGTCTCCCCCGCCAACCAGGCCACGAAGCAGACCGTCGTCAACTACACCTGCCCCACCCTCATCTTCCTCATCACCGGCGCCACTCTGCCCACCAAGACGCTCATCGACAACTACGCCCGCTGGAAGCTGCACCTCTACGTCCAGGGCGCCTCCTTCCTCATCTGCTCCGCCAGCGTCTTCGGCATCGTCTCCGCCATCGCGAGCAACAACGGCTTCTTCGACCCGGCCCTGCTCGTCGGCCTCATCTTCATGAGCTGCTCGCCCACCACCATCTCCAGCAACGTCGTCATGACCCGCTCCGCGCACGGGAACGACGCCGTCACCGTGGTCGAGAGCACCCTCGGTGCGTCCTCCTCTCTTTCTTCTCTACACACATCCGTCTGAACTGTATGACGTCAGGCAACGTCCTCGCGCCGTTCATCACCCCGCTCCTCGTCCGCATGTACCTCTCCTCCGGCGCCTGGTACACGCGCGTCATCCCCCTCGGCGGCCTCTCCTTCGGCCCCCTCTACCGACGCGTCTTCAAGCAGCTCGGCCTCTCCCTCCTCCTCCCGCTCGTCGTCGGGCAGATCATCCAGAACGTCTTCCCCCGGCAGACGAAGGAGCTCACCACCAAGTACAAGCTCAGCAAGGCCGGCAGCCTCGCCCTCCTCGTCATCATCTGGAGCACGTACGACAAGGCCTTCTCCACCGGCGCGTTCGACACCATCCCGGGATCCAACTCGGTCATCCTCGTCTTCCTCTCCACCGCCTTCTACGGCGTCTGGCTCGCCCTCTCCCTCTTCTTCTCCGCCCTCGCCCGCTTGCCCCGCCGGGACGCCGTCGCGGTCGCTTACTGCGTGCCGGCGAAGACGCCCGCGATGGGCGTCCCGCTCGCGGGCGCCATGTTCGCCACCCTCGACGCGGAGACGGCGGCCAAGCTGCAGATCCCGCTCGTCATCTTCCAGGGGTTGCAGATCGCGGCTGGGTCGATCGGGACGATCCCGTTCCGCGCGTGGGTGCGCCGTGGGGAGGAGAGGGAGGAGCGCGAGCGTCTGGAGAGGGAGGGCGGTGCGCGGGAGAAGGAGTCGGTATGAGGGGTGGAGATGGGTGTGTGTGTGTGTGTGTATGCTTCTTTTTTCGATCGCTTTTTTTAAGCGATTTGCTTTCCAGTTTGTTTGTTTTTAGACTAGTAACGATAGAACGAGCTGTAACGGCCACGCTTTAATGCGAAACACTTGATAAATCTCGGCTTGAGCGTGGCTTGAGGATCCGTTCACGGCAACGTCACTTTCTTTAACCGCTCAAGGACGAAGAAGTTCGCTTGTGTGTCACCCTGTTTTGCATTTTACAGAGGCAGAGGGACAGAATGAAACCAGATCTCACACAACGCAACGTGAACAGCCGATATCGAGTCTCCCTAGGCACTCGACTGTGCTTGCGGGATACGTGAAGGTGCCGTGAGGCCGGTCGACAATCCGACGAGGGCTGCTCCCGCGTCTCGCGTACTTTAGCATATACATGAACGTATAACAAATTGAACAACAGAAATGCTAACTTTAATCCGTGCTTTTCAAAACACGGGAGAAAGATGAACTGATTTCACACCGGACTTGCTACTTAAGCTCCAATAGTGCTTGCCATCGGTGGAAACCTTCCTACGATTCGAAGGCCAGCCCCAAGCTGACTCCGCCACAATCGTTGCGGCCAGCACCCGCTCCTGAGGTAGAGACGTCACTCCGCTTTCCGCTGCTGTCTGCGGGACGTTCGTGTTTCGCTTATCTGCTCCTCCAGTTGCGAGCAATTCAGACTCACGTCGCAGCGTCCAAACGACGACGACGAAAGTGTGAACACGCGTGAATGGGTGGGGTAGTAGGCTTACCATAAAACCGCATTTGACAGAGGCGATCGGAAAACATTGGGTACGTGGCAGTAGCTAAACCCGAATGACCCCTTCCATTCCTGTTATACAATGGGAAGAGACGGAGGCGACTTTTGTTAAAAAGGCTCTCTCCGCCCGACGGGGATTGCCACAGGGTCCCCCGCCCCTCCCTCCGTCGCTCAGCTCCTTCTCCCACAAAACTCATCTCGACTCCTTTCCATGGCCAACCCTCCGGCCAACGACGATCGAACGCTGCGTTTGAGCGCCGCCCTGCTGGATGCCAGGACTCTCCAAATCCGCCTCAAATTCCCCCTCGCCGGCCCGAACGGACAGCCTTTGGACGTGGTACGTTCGCGCTTTCACGTCCCCCCGTATACGCGCCCCCGTCCCCCACTTTCCCTCGACTGAAATCGACCATCTTTTGAAAACAAAATAAATAAAAAAAGAACATGCGGATAGAGCTCCCTCAAGATTGTGAGGTAGACCAGGCCTTGCTGGACATGCCGCAGCAGATCGTGGGCGCGCTGGACGCGCCGGGCGACGTGGCGATGGCGCTGGCGCTGTTGGCCGCGCCCGAAGCTGTGATGAATGAAGAGCTCCCTCAGCCGCCGCCAGTTGAACGCGTCCCTGCGTTCCCTTCGAGGTCGTCCGTGGCGTGAGGGGCAATCGCACCGAGTCGTTCGCCCAAGAGTATCCTTACGCGTCCAAGGTTTTGGCCTCTATTTCTACATACGCGACTCACCCGATCCTTTCGGCAACCGGCACACGCGTATGTTTTATGTAGATAGATTGCCAGGTTTCCCCCTTTCTGATGCCAGATCTGGTGAATGAAATAGGGGCCTAGACTTTCCATATTAGCTTGGCGTTTATCCTTTGGGTCTCAGTTAACTACAATATTTCACCAATTGGCTGTAGTATTTTGAATGGTGATTGTTTAATAGCGATAGTGTCAACTAGAACCCAAGAGCCTGATTCAAAAGTACTTTAAAGCAGGCTACACAAAGTTGTGGCCTTCACGGTTCTCAATGCGCTTAGTACGGGCGCCAAATAATCAGCGCCAAATGATCAGCGCCTAGCCTACGCCTCTCAATCAACTCGCCCATCGTGCATCGCCGCCTCGACGGCAGCTGTCGCCGCGCCACGACCAGTCCCGACCGTCTCTAGCGCCTCTTGTCCTTCTACCACGATCTGCTCTGTAGACCCCCGATTCTTTGTACTCATAACACACTGGTACTGCCTCGCTCAACAGATGAGCAGCCCTGGGCTCGACAATCTCAGACGGGTTCAGCCGTGCGTCCTTACCGTCTCTCTTTCTGGCGTCGCAGTAACGTTGAGGCAACCCACATATAGGGCGAACCCGAACACGATTCAAGACAAATTCCTTGTCGGATATCAAGGATGGTGGGTCACACACTGCTCGTTCAGAAACAAGCTGCGAAGGACGTGTGTGATTAACGATGACCTGACGCAGGTTCACATGCGCCGGCGACGGTGAGCCCGTCGGTCCCGGTACGTTCATTTAGCCTCCGCCTCTCCTTTTTTTTTTCTCCCCCTTTCCCCGGCCCTCCCCGCCCTCCAATGACGCACTCATCCTTCCCCGCACAGGCCACCACGGTTGGCTGCACTGGCTCTCGGACCCGCTCTCCGCGGGCGGGCGGCCGAATACCGACCTCTGGCCGGACGTGTCCGCCTACTCCCGCGAAGAGCTGTACGACATCGACGGCCTCACGATGCCCGACGGCGCGCCCGCGCGCGTGTTCTCCAGCCGGAATCAGAAGACGGTCCACCGCCACTTTCGGTGGATGGCCGAGCACGGCGTCGACGGCGCGTTCTTGCAGCGCTTCGTGGGCCAGTGCGACGTGATGGACGGCAGGGGGAACGAGGGCATGCGGCGGATCCGAGATGAGGTGGGCATGCGCGTGCGACAGGCGGCGGAGAGGGAGGAAAGAGCTTGGGCGATCATGTGGGTCTCCTTTCCCTTATCGATTCATCTTCAAAGTCGACGGACAACTCAATCTCCCCCTGCTTTTTGTATTGGCTGTTGGCGTGCACAGGTACGATGTCACCGGTGTACCGGCAAATCGAGTGCAGAAGGTCATCGAGCACGACTGGATGCACCTTGTTCACACACAGCGTGTGCTAGATTCGCCGATGTATTTAAAAGAGAAAGGGCGACCTGTCATATCTCTTTGGGGTGCGTGCTATAATCACAGATGATTTTTTTTTCTGACGGAACGTTGACCACATTCTAACTTCGTAATTGCACTCACACACCCATTTCCGGATTCCTACGGTTGTCTCGCTCGAAACCTTCACCATCTCACGCGATAGGCTTCGGCTTCTCCGACCGCGATTATACGCCGGCGATAATTGCGTCCATTACTCGATTTTTACGTGAGCGCACGCCAGGCGGTTGCTACCTCATCGCAGGCGTGCCTGCCCACTGGCGCACGTGTTGCGCAGACGCGTCTTCCGACCCTGCGTTTGTCGGCGTAAGTGTACCTTTCTTCATTCATTTTTTTTGAACGCTGACGTCATCTACGCCCTCCCATACGAAACCGGCATTCGTGGACGTAGCTCTTTCTCAATGAGTTCGACGCAATCTCTCCCTGGACAATCGGTCGCTACAACGACGAAGAGTCCGCTGATCGGTTTGCGGAAGAAAAGATCCGGGGAGACCTGGAGCTCATCCGACAGAGGAACCAGGCAGCGGAGATGGCAGGCTCGCACAAGCGCGTGGACTACCTCCCCGTCGTCCACCCTGGTGGCTCAGTAAGCTGCCGAGTCCTGGCGCTGGCTAATACATGTTGGGCTTTTCTGACTTGTGCCTTTTTGTTCGTTACTAGGGTCACAATCTGTCAGAAGGGAAGTGGAAGTTCAACGACGCGAAACGTAACGGAGGCAAGTACCTGTGGAGGCAGATATGGAATGCGAAGAGGCAGGGTGTCAGAACCATCTATGGCGCTATGTGGGACGAGTGCGTGGTTTTCATTGGCTTAGTTCTAGACCATTTTCTTAGTTCTTGCCAAACGTTCGGTTTTGGGGCTATAGGTACGATGAAGGTACCGCATTTCTTCCCGCCGTGTCCTCCAAGCGTCAGCTGCCCAAGTCGGATCGGTGGCAATTTCTTGCACTCGACGCAGATGGCCATGACCTCCCGAGTGATTGGTGAATACTTCCTTCTGTTTGTACGTACGATTGACTCAGCTGATGCGCCTCCAATTCCGATAGGTACATGCGCATATGTGGTTTTGCCGCGGAAGGTTTGCGCGGCGAGCGTATGGTTCACGAGACCTTCCCGATCAAAGAGCTGCAGGACTACTGGTCTTCGCGACCACGATACGTAGAGAACACCGCTTCCCTTACCTCCGACAGCACCACCGCTGGCTCATCGTCCGCTGCTGCTTCCTCAGGACAAGGGTACCAGGAATGGCTCGCTTCCCAAGGTCACTCTGGAGACGGAGAAGAGCCACCCCCACCACCATACACGCTCGAAGCGGAGGAAACATCGCCGAACAATACGGGGTCTATTGCTCCAGCAGCAGCAACTCAGGTCTCACCCGCACTGCCACATGCCCATGGGGAACTCCCGCCTCAGCCGCCGAACCCAACGATGGCAACACGTCCTATTGCGCCAAGTCCGACAATGTCGACACGTCCTGTCGCCCCAACTTTGCCGACGTCATACCCAGGCATGTCGACTGAGCCTGCCGTGCCAACCTCTTCATATCCCGGAATGACAACGTCGGCCACTGGCCCAATGCACACTGCATCGTATTCGGAAATTCCCATGTCTTCTCCGGCTCCTACGGTCCAGACATCTTCTTACCCTGGCATGGTAACACCACAGCCCTCATCATCTCATCGACCCACACCAACTCCTCATTCAACGCTGGGACCGCAAGCTCACACATTTAGCTATCTGGGAATGTCGACATCCTCATCGCCGCCGCCGATGGCGCCACACCGCCAGGGCTCTGGTTCATCATACCCCGGGATGGGTGCATCGCCCTCGCCAAACGCGTTCCCAAACGCGTCGTCGTATCCAGGTGTGGCACCCTCACCTTCTCCGTCTGTCGCCGCACATACGTCGACCTACCCGGGGATGTCACCCAATCACCTTGCAAGCACCTTCGCGGGTATGAGCATGTCAGGTAATACACCGAACCAGACCTCGCCTAAGCCGTCGCAGAACCCCTCGTGGCCCCAAGTTCCCACCGTCCCGAGCCCCGGATCGACATATGCAGTTAATCCTGACGGATACGTTCAGGCGGCAGGCGCCTCGCATGTTCCCGTACATCAAGGTTCGGCTTCGTACGCACCGGGCGCTATGCCGGGCTTCTCACAAACCTCCGCTGGTCCGCATGGCTCACCAGACTTCGGCAAAAACACGACGCACATTTCTCCTATGCATACAGGTGGAACCGCAGGCACGAGTTCCAGTGGGGGGGCATGGTCGCAGGCACAGTGGCCACCAGCAGAGTGGCAGGCGCCTGCAGCCGCTGGCGGTGCGAATCTGGGACGTACGAGCAGCACTCAGGCGCCATTCTCGATGCCCCAGCAGTCCCCGCCGCAGACGCCTGGATTGGGTCTTGGGCGCACTAGCAGTGCGTCTAGTGTGAACATGGGGAGTTACAGGCCGCATGGATCCGGTGTGATGCCACCCATGCCCTCTGCTGCATCGGGCACTGGTCCGGCCTCGTCAACGGCGCAACCTGTGCACCCTAGTCCCAGCACCCAGGCCAGCGGGTACGTACCTATGCCTGGAGCATATCAACCCAGTGGTCATGGAGCAACATCGGGTTATTTTGGAAGTGGCGGCCCGGGGGCGAATCCCAGCGCAATGGTTGGGGCGCCCCTTTTGACTTCTTCAGGGCGTCCATCGACAAGTGGAACATTCGGCCCTGCTCCCCCGCCTCGTGAGTGTCGACTCCACGTCACTATACTTACACAATAAATATTCACGCTCAACTCCACATTTCTTTAATTAGGTCCACCCACTGGGACCACACCTGCAGTACCGCCAAGGCCTACGGGGAACGTGGCTCAGGAGCTCCTGTCGTCGATGCCGATGAATGTAGCCCTCGGTGCTGTGGAGCGTTTCTCGAGTCAAGATCGGCGGAGACAGCTTGAGAAAGGCGTCGAGGGGCTTGCGAATGGTAGGTCTCGCTCCTTCTGTGTTGTCGGCGCTGAGGCTGATTGGTGATTATCGGCATCCTTAGCGGGCTCCAAATTGTTCAACAAATTTGCAAAGTAGGGTAGAGTATTTTGTAACGTAGCCAAGTGTATTAGATTTCATATAAATTCGCTTGACGATGGTGATGGTGTTGGGGCATGGTGAGCAACAACAAAAGTTGTGACAGTATCAGTGCCACGCTTGGATGCCTGATCCTGTCGTCTGTGACCCTGTTGAGGGTAATCATCACTGGCAGCCGATGTCAGCAATTGCGCCGGGTGATGCAGATAATCGCGGATGACGGGCCTTCTCATCAAGAACTTGGCCACCATGCCACCGCCTGTGATGCGTGTGTTTGGCACTCTTCGTCTGTTGTCCCCCATAAGTACAATACGCGTGTAGGAGATCTACCGCCCATCGTGAATCTTGCCTATCATTTCCTTCTTTGGTTAGGCGATAGAGTTACGCTCCGTTGGAGTGAATTAAATAGACGCTGTGCGCATAAAGTACGACTCGATGCAAAACGCCGCTATTGTCGCGGAAACAAATTTGGTGTAGGGCAGAGCTTGTTTTCTCTTTGAGGCATATTAATTTCGTCTACCATTATTTTGGTACATGAGCCTCTTCTCGATGAACGCATGTATGAGGCTCGGCTCGGTCGCTTTGCAGTAAAAGCTAGGCCCGACATTGAGCACAAAAATACATTCATAAAGTGTGCGACTATGAGGCGCTCATGAGAGGTCTGGATTGCCATGTTCGCGAGTTGGAGAGCAGCCGAGCTCCACCTAGTGAATGTGCCCGAATACTACGGTGGAGTTATAGGCAAGTGGGGCCGTTGGACCTCCTGTTCAACCACGGCTCATGAAACCCGGGGCTTCGCACGCTGCTTATCCGATGCCCCTTTAATTGGTTCATTTGGGCAGGCGGTCGAGCCAGCGGACGTTAAGTGGTGACCTGTTATCAGCTGCCACAGCGCGTCTCGGTCTAACGACAGCGTCATTATTAGTTCTGCTTGCACGACCAAGAAAGGGAATTTCTCCAGAGTGCAGAGATCGACGTAGATGGAATTATTCATTGCGGGAGCCATAAAACTCTCCTCAATGTCAAACAAGACAGGAAAGCCCCTTTAGGTCAGTGATCCTCACTTTAGTACCCGGTTTCGATACACTCGCGGTCAGCGCTCGCCGCTATTGGTGTGAACGAGAACTTTGATGCTATCAAACAAAAACAAAACGGCATGTGTTCTGGCCAAAACAATTGCATTTGAGAAGCTATTCAAAGATGCGGCGTTTGAGGCACTGTTATCGTATGTATGGATACGAATAAAGGAAAGATGGGTAGAACTGCGGCCTTGAATGAAGTCGGCTTTGTTTTCTTGAATTTGTATTTTGTCCAGCCGAAGAACACGAGACCCTAGGCTGCATGGGATCTCAGCCACATGTTTACGCCGGTTCGAATTCGGAGGACACCCTTTGAGTGCCTCACGACCCAATTGAATTGACGAGAGCCCGGATCCGGAATGCAGATAACTTCATCGGCCAGGCCGGTATGTTTGGAGGACGGTGAACCACTCGCAGGTGTCGCCAGTTATTTCATATTACGAACCCCCCCATCGACCGAAGCCAGAGAGACAGGAGTCAAATAAAATTGGTTTGAGTTAGTTGAAAACACGGGTCCAGAATTGCGGAGAGTTGTCGCTATGCATCGCCGATTTTCGCGAGCGGTTGACACTTTCTCTTTTGTTAGCTGCCGTCTTCTTCCTTCTTCTCTGACGGTCTTCGCAGCTCTCGCATAGAATACCGCCTTCGGCTGTTGCAGGAAGCCCTCCTGAGACAGCGGAACAAGCGCGCGTGGCTTTGCTTGCGTAAAAGGCAGATACGAACACGTCCTATCAGGACTGCTGATGATTCAGTATTCAATATGAGCCGTGCCGACGGGTCGCCTCGAGGGGAACCTGAGACAGAAGCTGGCAGCTGCTGGGATAAGTGTCTACGAGAATACAGTTTTCACGCGGCGAGAGCGCCTTTTCCTGATCGCACCGAAATATCGACGACCGATGATGGCTAGGGAAGCTGTTGTCATGGGTATGACTTACAATTATCGGGCCTCTCGAAGAAAAAAAAAAAGAATCGTCGGCATGAGCTGACTACTAATAATATCCAGGCATGGTGGTGGTGGAAGCCTGTTGATCCGCCTTCTCTCTCTTAGAGGTCGGGCAGACGGCGTAGATGCGGGAGAAACGAGGACTGAATCGAACGCAGGCTCCGCTGAGGGGGTCCTCCTCCATTAATCCCGGACGAAAGTCGCCGTGCCGATGTCCGACATCGAATTTTTGAACGGATGCAAGAAGCGGATAGCTTTGGAGTTGTAGGCTCTTTTCGTGCACGTGTGCGAGAACCTACCACTTCAAGCCTGTTCCTTTCTTGTGCCCCTCTGGGGGAGGGGTCGATCCCGTGGGCAAGCATCAAGTCTGAACTTGGGCACTACAGTCGGTGGTTCGCATCATTCGAGATGATCAAGAGATGTTGGCTGATGGCTTCATAGTTTCGCGGGTGCCACCGTTTCAGAGCCTAAAGTTTCTCGCGGGAGGGGAGTTCATCGAGGGGGGACTTGGGGATGTGAGCAAGGACGTGGCCCAGAACGTCATTTTGGTCCAATCACCTGGTTGGACAAGCCTGCAACCCGGCGCCGCCATCCTGGGAGGGCTCGTGGGGAGCACCTTAAAAGGCGTGGAGTCCGACCGCCGGTCTGGACGACAGACCCTCCTCATCCTCAAAGACTGGCTACTGCTCTCTGACAGCTTTTCTCTTGGTCGCCATCTCGTTCTCACCCTTTCTGTCGGCCCTCGGTTGGCACTTGCGTCGATCGACGGCGTCTCCGCTTCCTGTTGCGCTGACAAGTGCCCCTACGTCTGTACCTATCTTGACTGGAGAGGATTATTTACCAATGTGGATAGGCGACGATCACCCACCGCAGTTGGATTACTCAATCCAGGTTGGCGGTCTCCACCTGCCTTGATGACAAACGTCTCCAACCGGCATCACTGATCACTTATCGCAGCCGTCCGATGCGCCCGCGACGACGTGGCCCGCTTACCCTCAATGGTCGGACACGCCTTCACCCACTCAGCAACTTGGCATGGGCTCCGTCTCGTACGATCCCAACGAAGTTGCGTGGTCCTACTCGAGCGTGCCTTTTCCCGCCTACTACACGTGGTGGGAAAATCAATGGGTGCCCACCTCGGTGCCCACCGGCGTCTCCGTTGACCATCAGTATTTGACGACCCATCAGCATCAGGGTTCTTTCGATTACGCGCTCTCGTCTCAGGTCGAGCCCAGCGGTATGACCTCATCCGATTCTCCTCGGAACGTCTCTCCTTCAGAAGCTGTGACTACGATGACCCCGAGTACGCTGTCCATGGCTCTCTCTTCCCCAATGCGGGGAGGAGCTTATTTACCCACCCTGGCTCGGACGATTCCGGTCGACGCTGCTAACGCACCGTCGCCAGCCGTGTCGAGCCATATCTCTTACAGTTCTGCGTCCACCTCCAGCCTCGCGGGCGCCCTCTCGCCATCTCCTACGTCGAGCACGAACGTGTCCCCTCGCCAGTCTCTGCCACAAGCCTCATCGACAGATCGCGCACTTTTATCGGACTCGAGCATGACGACACCGTCAATCACTCTCAACACACAGGTGCCATCCTCATCTCTTGCCTCGAGCTCGCCGTCACCCGTTCCCAACACCACACCCCCAAGCTCCGCACCGTCCTCGTCTTCTCTCCTATCGTCGTCCCTGAGCAATGCCACTGGCAAGCGAAAGCGCCCAGATGCGCAGAGCAATGATACCGCAAACGGGTTTATTAACACAAATCACAGTTTCGCACCCTCACCACCACCCCCGTTCGCAGACAGCACGAGCACACCCCGGCCGACGATTCCCACGCTCGCGGCAGTCGTGGCTGACCCAGCTGTCACAAAGCTAACCCCTTCGGGCAACAAGCGTGTGCACGGGTGTTGGATGTGCCATAAGGCCTTCGATCGACCGAGCACGCTCAACAAGCACCTTCTCGTTCATACTCGAGAAAAAAGTAAGTCGAATTTTACGTCCTTCCCAACTGCCCTCCTGAGGAGATCGTGTCTGCTTCCCTCCCCACCCACAACTCCTATAGCACACCCATGTCCGCACTGTCAGCGAAAATTTGGCATCTTGTCGAACATGCATCGGCACATGCGCAGATGCAAACAAAAGCCCGACGCGGTCAACG
Organism: Waitea zeae; assembly: GCA_037855215.1. Classification (NCBI taxonomy): domain Eukaryota; kingdom Fungi; phylum Basidiomycota; class Agaricomycetes; order Corticiales; family Corticiaceae; genus Waitea; species Waitea zeae. Next base: position 30,565 of record JAZHGK010007029.1, on the reverse strand, counting down.
TTGGCCGAAGGCGTTCCAAGTCTCTGGTCGGCCCTCGTTCACGCGCACGGTCAACAGAGACGATGGGAGGAGGGGACAGCAACGGGAACGAGAGCAACAGCACCGACACAGACGAAGAGCAGCAGCACGCTCAGTTGGCCGCAGGTCCGTCTCGAGAACCGGCGGGCGACGGCGATAACAACAACAGCAGCAGCAATAACAACAACAACAACAACAGCAACAACAGCTCAAGCCGGCCGAAGCGGCGGCGACGTGCGGCTTCTGCCACCCGCTGGGTGCCTGCTTCGCTTGCCAACTTTGATCTCTCTCCTTTCGAGGGCACGGCGCCGATGCCGCTCCCACCTGTGCGGCCTTTTGAGATCCCGGTGGAAGACATGCTCGCACGGCTATCGATCAACGAGCCTTCATTGGCCACGGCAGACCCTGTGCCGGTGATCGCCACCGTCGCCCCTAACCTGGTCATCGAACGCACAGAGCGCGGGCAGAGTGTGGTGCTAGAAGAGCGGGACTCGTTTGACGAGGACGCCCATCCGACCCCTTATCACCCGTGAGCCGTTTCTATTCGATCGAGCCAATGTGGGTACTGGCAGAAGCTAACAATGCTCCTTGGGAATGACAGGAGCGGATGGCGGGGTCGCCTACCCGGACCCCGTGGTGCGCACAGCCAGGATCAGCTGAATATTTCCGAATTCGGCATCCGACCAGGGCGTCGCACGTTACTTGCCTAGTGCCAGAGCTTTGACCTTTTTTTTCCCCTTGACCGTCGCTGTATCCATTCACCTATACCTCATCGCTGTAGCGTTTGATACCCCCCCCTGTAAGCTTGTAAATGCCTCCTTTCTGGGCCGTGATGTGCTGAGATCACGGTTCAGAATGCGAGAACAAGTTGCTTCTTTGCCTGTCTCTTCAATGCGTTCTTTGTATGAAGAAGGTTTCCTCTCATATTGCTTATATGCTCGTTATCTGCGAAAGCCTGCCACGAGAATGAAGAACCCACTAACCCACAACGTTGTGTGGTTCAAAGGCTCAAATATGGCTTGTGGGAAGCCGGTCGTAAGCTTGGCTTTCTTCTCTCTTGATCACCCTCTCTGCTGCTTGATAAGGGCTAACAAACCACGACGACTGTCCATGCTCCAAAGCTTGAGTCAACCAATGTTGTGGAGGTGGGATGGACAGAGTGACGTCAGTGTTGCCCCTTAATATTCAGGCATCAAACGGCTTTGCTCCTCCGCCACGGTTCAGTCACATGACCCCAGCTCTCTCCTTCGAAGTCAACGTTACCCGCCATGTATCCACACACGCCGTGATACCAGGAATGGCCAAGAACAACTGTTTGCATCCAGCTTGAAAAGAATGCACTTGCGAATCATCTTTGGCTTCGCTATTGGATTCTGAACGCACTTTCATCGTGTCATTCACTTTTAGGGAGGGTCCGAAAAAAGTTTCACCTAAAAGAGAAGCATGCTCTCAGTGGGCTATAAAAGCAGAGCAGCACCCAGCGCTCACTTTAGACTGGGTCTCATCCCACTTTTGTCTCCCGAAGATGCATTCAGCACTTGCACCAGTGATCGCCGGCTTGGTACGTTTTATCAGGTGCATTTCGTCTACAACTAAAGAGGCTTGGCACGTAATAGGGCGCGCACCTTTACTGCTATCTGCGAGAGCCTTCGACGCTGTTGGAAATGCTTACCTTAACAATCGGGGCTCCGAGCGCTCTCGCTCTAGTGGCGCAATATTACGGAGCTAGCAGCAACGGCTTTCGAGCCGGCTCGTATTTCGCTTTCACCTACCTGGCTACCTTAGCGACGTCAGTCATCGCCTACCGTATCTCTCCTTTCCATCCTCTCGCCAAACATCCTGGTCCTCTCATTGCTAAAGTCACGCGACTTTGGATATTTTACAAAGTCTTGAAAGGAAAGCAACACGAATACTATCATCAATTGCATGAGACATACGGGGACATCGTCCGCACAGGTATGGCAAATCGATAAGCGACATCATTACTCCATCTTACTTGTCATGTTTCTCAGGGCCGAATCACTTGACGATCAGGAATGTCAAGGCTATTCCGAAAGTACTGGGCCCAGGGTCAGCTCAAAATCGCTGGCCGAAAGGTCGTCGTAGGTGCTCCAGTTCGCCCATAAGAAATCGCCGCTGATATTAAATTGAACAGGTTATGGGGCAACCAGACTAACTAGGACTAGTGGGAGCTTGGTGACCATAATCTCGCCAGCTGAGCATTCAGCGAGACGCCGCGTCTGGGATCATGCGTTCACAGCATCGGCGCTGAAAGGATACGAGTCGGTGCTCAGTCGACGGGTAACCCAACTTGTGAACCGTTTAGGGTCTCACGATGGCGATATCGTAGACATTGCAGAGTGGTCTAGCTTTTTCAGGTGTGATCAGAGTCTGTCTAGAGACTTAAATGTGGCTAATATCATTTAGCATCGACTTCATGGGGGATTTAGCGTAAGGTTGCTTTTAATCTACTGTCGCCACGCATCTGACTTTTCTGCTTAGGTTCAATAGCGAGTTTCAGTTCCTGGAAGCTGGCTACGACTATATGGGCCTCCAACGTACGCTTGAGATGGGAGCACTGTGAGTTCATATATCGGTGTTGATTTGAAGCATATACTTAACAACCTGCGCAGGATGCAAGAATCCTTAGGAATCATACCCTGGGTTAGACCATTTGTGGAAGCCTTCTCAAAGTCATCTCCCACCGCAAAAATGTATGCCACAGGCCGACAGCATATAATAAAACGGAAAACGGAAGGCTCGTCAACAAAGGACATTTTCTTTTACTTGGTGAATGAATCACAATTGGTGATCAAATGGACTCACGCTGATATCCAGCGCAGCTCAACGAAGATGGAACCGGTAAACATGAGGAACTACCTTTAGCCATCTTAGCTCAAGAAGCAGTTGTTGTTCTTCTTGCAGGTACGTTCAGAAGCATAAGCAAGATGTTTCATTTCACTGAATCGATTTGTAGGCTCAGATACGACTGCTTCTGCGCTTTCTAACGCGTTCTACTATCTTCTCTCAAACCCAGACATTTTCTTGCGTCTAAGGAGAGAGGTCGAGGGGGTCGTACCAGCCGACGTAGAAATTCCCGATGTTGCGATGCTTGAAAGCATGCCCTTCTTGCAAGCTGTCATGTATGTGAACATTTATGTTTATGGGATCTACAGCATCGAAGTGCCCGGCTAACATATATTCAGTCAGGAAACACTTCGCTTACAACCTGGCGTTCCCAGTGGCGTCCAAAGGGTTCCTCCTTCCTCAAATGATACTGTAGTCTTTGATGACATGTGAGCCCTAGCCATCACTAGCGTTCGGTGTCACGTGAGTTAATTTAACTTTTGTAGCGTCGTCCCTGCGCACACTACCGTCCAAATCCCGACGTGGAGCAGTGAGTAAAACTTTGGGCAACATACTACTGTCCATTATTCAACTCTTCAATAGTTCATCGCGATTCCCGATATTTTTCTCCAAGTCCTAAATCCTTCTATCCTGATCGCTGGCTCAAAAAGGCAGCTGAGAACCCCGAAGAAGAATACCGTCACAACCCAAATGCTTGGATGCCTTTCAGCTTTGGTGAGTTGATTGAACTTGGACAATCAGAGCTTGCGTTAACCTCTTCCATTTACAGGCCCTACTAGCTGCATTGGGAAACAACTTGGCAAGTCCTCGTCATAGAGTCGCGCTATAACAAAACTAACAATCTGCTCAGCTATGACAGAAATGAAAATGGTTATCTCGGCACTCGTGCGATCGTTCGACTTCGAATTTGCTCCAGGATGGGATAGACAAGAATGGAACAAAAATCTGAGGGATCATTTTATACTTGTCAAAGGAAAGCTTCCCACGATTATCCGCCGCAGAGCTGTTGCTTGATTTGACATTTCAAGAACATGCCCATGATACGGTAGGCTGACTAGAAAGGAATGTCCAAGCCCCAAACAGGAGCTTATCTGATTGTATGTAGCAGTATTCGGAATAAATATTGATGAGTCAGTGTGAGTCACGTTGCATATTCTGAGTCACACGCCCGCCTAGTGGAAGGACACCGTAAACGCCACAAGATCAAGTCTCTTTTTTGTATTTGCCTCAAACATTTTTATCGAAACCAGCGGCAACTTCAACAAAAATCGTTCGTCAATGACGGTCTATGAGCAACCCGTCGCGGGCCCCGCCGCCGCCGCTCTCGCTTCACTCACCCCCGCCCAACTCACGTTTATCCATTCTCTTCCCAAAGCAGAATTACACGCCCACCTTAATGGCTCGATACCTATCGCGCTTCTTCAAAAACTAGCACAGAAAAGGGCGGCATCGCTTGAAGTGGACACCAGTTTGGACGCTGCCGTCCGTTCTGGCCTCGACCGACTGCAATCGGGAGTTGAACTTAACGAAATTCACGATTTCTTTGGCCTCTTTCGTGCTATATATGCGTTAACAGATCGCCCGGAGACGCTACGTGAATGTACGCGTGCCGTGCTTGAGCATTTCTTGAACGAGGAGCAGCCGCAAGCCCAGTATCTGGAGCTGAGGACCACTCCTCGTGAAACAGAACACATGACTCTTCGAGACTACCTTGTAACCGTCCTTCAAGAAGTAGAGGCTTTTGGACCAGAACAGGCGGGGCTTATTGTTAGCGTGAGTCGGGAAATGAAATCTGATGCTATGGAAAGAATAGTCGCACTGGCAATACAGCTGCGCAAGGAAGGATCGCGTGTCGTAGGGTTGGATCTTTGCGGAAATCCTCTAGTGAGCCCATTTCCGTATGCATAGCTTGCAGAAGGGAGGTTAATTTTTTTAAGGGCGGAGATGCAACAGAGATTGCCTCAATTGTTCACCGAGCAAAGGAAGCCGGGTTGTCTACCACGGTACACATAGCCGAGGCCAGACTTCTACGCAATTCATTGCGCTTTCATAAAGGCTAACTTTACGACAACAATCAGACCATTCAAAACACGAATGAAGACACCAAGGCACTCTTAAGCTGTCAACCGGATCGACTTGGTCATGCTACTTTCCTTGACGAAGACGCACTCTTACATGTTCTCGAGAAGAAAATCCCTGTTGAGCTCTGCCTGTCGAGCAATCTCTTGTTGGTCTTCCTAATCCTTCAATACTCGTCATGCTACAAACTGATATCTTTAAAGGTGTAAAACTGTTCCGTCGCTTGAGGATCATCACATCAAACAATATTTAGCCGCCGGTCACCCTATTGCAATATGTGTACGAGAACTCATGAATGTGCTTAGTATCTGTAGAGCTAACTCTCTCACATCTAGACTGACGATATCTTGCCTTTTCGGACTACCCTAACAGCCGAGTATGCCCTTCTATTGGCTGCTCCTCCTTTAGGGCTGGGCTTAGGGCTTGATGAAGTACGATCCATCGCGGAGAATGGGATGGCAAGCCGTTTCAAGTTTAGCTAGCTTAGCCAGTCGCTCGAGTGCAGGATACTCTAAGTGAAAAGGCAAACTGTATTAAGGCTCATAACTATAAGCAATATGCAGAGCAGTTAAAGAGCTTTGCATAAGCAACAGGCACCATTGGCTACTTCAGCAAGTCTTGACGTTGCTGCTTACGCCTATAATTCGCAATTGTCATAAGTATATGGAAAGACGTGATATGAGTAAAGCAAACTTCGTACCAGTTGGGCAGAGAGTCATTGTGACACGCTGATTTTTGCAAGAGGCAACCACACTATGACCATAATGCTATTTATTGTTGAGTAAATTAGCAGATGTTTTCATTGAAAAAAATGCGAGCTTACACCACAGTCATCAGCCGGGAAACTGTAGGCGTTTGGACAGGCTTGATGATAAAAATCACTGTGCACGCCCTTACCAGCGTGATCCCAGCCATAGTTAGCATCGTATGGGCTAACAATCCATTCTTCTATGAGAAATTAATCTGCTGTTGGAAGACACTTTACTCACCAGTTCTCAGTGCCAAGGCATCCTTGAGCCGAGCTGCAGCATGGTGCATAGCAAGACCCGTCGGGACCAGGGACAGGACAGCCGCTGTTGATATTGCTGGTGAAGGGCTTGTGAGCACGATCGCTAAGAACAGCCTCCAGAAGGTTCACCATTGAAACCCAGGACAGCCAGTGTCATCAGTGTTGATCTATAGTATAAGAATTAGCCACAGAACGCAATCCAATGAGAACCAAGTATGACCTTCAGAGCACGATTGTATCCATAGAGCGGAGATAGATTATACCAAGCTTAAGATCACGAATATTTTAATAGCAAGAATGGTAGATTGAAAGGGAGGGGAATACCAGTTCCATCACGCCAAGTGACCTCACCACGAGTGAATGGTGTTTGACCACCAGCTGACCAAACTTGATACAAAGCATAAGCGTAGATAGTAACTTGATCGAAAGCATCACTTACCACCACCAGTAGTGCAGGAAGTAGCACCTGAGTCCTTACAGCCAGTATAGAAGTTCACAGCTATATAGAGTATAAGTTTTATTATGAAAATAGCTTGCGTTTGCTTACCAGTGCCGACGTTGTTGGGTGGAATTGTAGCAAATGTGCCAGTATGGGCAGAAAGCTGATAGACCTTTGAAGTAGATCCAAAGGTTTGATGGGCATGACTGATGTCACATTTAGGCCATGCACACCCTCTGTATGCATTAGACACTCACACAGTATCACCACAGCTTTAACAATTGGTTAGCCTGTTCCAAGTAAGCGTCCAAATATGTGCATACTTGTTATATATGTAGAGGCTCTGAGCAGAGGCGAGCCCAACAAGTGAAAAAACAATGCTAGAAAAAGCGAAAGGGAACATTGTTGAGACAGGTGCAATGGAACAAGTCAAAATTGGCAAGTGTCTGGAGACGAGATGGGACGAAGAGCAGCCAAGCGTATCGCATCCCATTTAAATACTTGAGAGACAGGCACAAGGGTTAGGGCGTGTACGGAACGGACATAATTCTCCGCTGGTTTTCGGACAAAGATCGTGTAGACTCCGAAGTAATCGTCGCTAATGTATTGACAGAGTAGCACAAGTAGCAAAGTAGAACGAGAAGCCGAAAGATACGGAAAACGTTAAGTGGTAGGACTTGATGTCAGCGTGGTGGACCAAGGTTCGGTTCGGATATGTCGGCAAGTGATGGATTGCCTACAGAATGGCTTGCCAACATCGAACATCGATCAAAAAGACTCGAAGATTTTGTCGAGTTCAATTTCGTGATGTAAGGGTGTTTCACGTTTTACTTTTCGAAAGATTTCATGATTCAGGGTGGGTCAGACTAAGAAGTTGAGCCGGGGGTAGACTTGAAAGACACTACTGCGGCCTATCTAACGCGGCCGACCCGTAGTACTAGCACCCTCAATGAAGCCGCGGTAAATTCTTGTACATCGCCTGGGCAAAACTAGAAGCAGGAGAGGAGTTCGTTTGGAAGCGGCACTTGCATCATTGCACGGCCCCATGGGTGTGTACAGTGCTTCTTGACAAGGGTCCCGGAGGTATTGTGTAGACTGGATTGCTTAAAAACACCTAAGCACCTGCAAGAAAAGATTTATAATATTTAATTCACTGTTCAAAGTTTTGGCCATGCCAATGAAAAAAGGACAGTTCTGAATGACTTCAGATGAGTGAGGCGAAGAAAAGTCGTCAAGCAAAGGTCAGTCACGTTATAATGTGCACCGATGGCTACTCGTGACTGTGACAGTGTGAAATGCGCCCCCACCCCCCCCCCGAGCCCCTCTTGACTTTTGTCCACCCCCAACAGTATCGGCACCGACAAGGTCGTCACGGCTCTTTGGTCGCGGCTACCGGCAGTGAGTCCCTTACATCAAAACAAGGTCATGCGCACCAAAGGCGTATCCACATATTTCCATTCGTCTCGTTCTGAGCGCCTGTAGACTGGGGTCTTCCTACTTGGATGATGGCTTTCGCAATCATGGAAGCCATCGCTTGGATTCTTTGGTGCTCCCCGCAATCCCCAGCCCAGAGTGCTCAATGAACCTCGCACTATGGCGCACTAGTCTTGAACAAATGACCCGCTTGCTTAAACGATTTTATCTGAAAAAAAGTAAACCGGTTAGCAAACCACCCACTGGGTATAAAAGCTGCTTGACCGGATGACGGGCTCCCTCAGTGATTTGGTTATCCGACCGCTGTCGACAGCCTATCCGTATTTCCTTGTCTCTCTGGCTCGGAGTTCATTACTATGCGCGGCCACCTTGCGTTCCTTGCTGTAGCCTTGCCCGCCCTGACCGTCGCGGATGTCATCACTCGTGTTCCCGATGCTGCCCCTCCCGGTTACGAACAGTGGATCAGTCCTGTGGTCGTTCCAGCGAGGAATGTTAGTGGGGACGCAGACTGGGCCTCTGCCGTTGCGCGTGCGCGTGCCTTTGTCAACAAGCTGACCCTCGAAGAGAAGGTATCCATTTTCTTCTTCTATTACATCAGTGGAGGCCTTTCTGAAAGCAAATTTGCATCCGTGTTGCTCAGGTTAACGTTACCACCGGTATTGGTGCCTTCGGCCGCTGCGTCGGCCAAACTGGCACTATTCCCCGCTTCGGATGGGGTGGTCTCTGCCTCCAAGACTCGCCACTTGGTGTACGCTCGACCGACTTTGTATCGGGTTTCCCTGCCGGGCTCACCGTCGCGTCGACGTGGGACAAGGACCTTTTCTACCGCCGCGGCAAGGCGATCGGTGCTGAGTTTCGTGGTAAGGGTATCAACGTTGCACTCGGTCCTATGACCAATCTTGGTCGCGTCGCCGCTGGCGGCCGCAACTGGGAAGGCTTCGGCGCTGACCCCTACCTCGCTGGAATCGCAACGGAGCAGTCCATCAAGGGCATTCAAGACAATGGCGTGATTGCGAACGTCAAGCACTTCGTCGCTAATGAACAGGAGCACTACCGTGGTGGCCGCCAGGCAACACAGATCCAGTCCTCAAACGTCGATGACCGTACCATGCACGAGGTTTATGTCTGGCCTTTCGCCGATGCGGTGCATGCGGGCGTCGGAAGTCTGATGTGCTCATACAACAAGATCAACCAGACACAAGCGTGTCAGAACTCGAAACTCCTCAACGGCATTTTGAGGGAGGAGCTGGACTTCCAGGGCTTCGTTGTCTCGGACTGGACCGCTGCCATCAATGGAGTCCAACCTGCCCTCGCGGGGATGGATATGAACATGCCTGGCTTTATCACTTACGGGGAAGGTGCACAGAACGAGACAGACCCCGCGAACGCACAAAACAGCTTCTGGGGCGCTCACCTCGTCGAAGCCGTCCGCAATGGTTCCGTTCCTGAGGGACGAGTCACTGACATGGCTGTTCGTACTTTTGCGGCTTGGTATAAACTCGGTCAGGATAAAGGCTATCCTGCAGTCAAGTCAGTAATCTGTCATCAGCCTATACCGATGTTCAACACTAATGGCTTGCCACAGCTTTAACACCAACACTGAGGACACCATCATGGATGGTTGGGTACAGAACGAACACGTGAACGTTCAGGCGGATCACTACAAGGTTATCCGTGAGATTGGTTCGGCTGGCACTGTCCTCCTCAAGAATACCAAGGGTGCTCTCCCACTCAACCTTGATAAGATAAGGCGTAAGTGTCTCGATATGCATGGGGCTGCTATATGTTTCAAAGCTAACGACTTGATTATAATAGGCATTGGCATCTTTGGCTCTGATGCCGGTCCTAATCCGAACGGTCCCAACTCCTGCGGCCGTCAAACTTGCGACGCTGGCACGCTTGCTGCTGGCTGGGGCTCTGGCACAGCTACATTTCCCTACCTCATCGACCCACTCGCCGCGATCCAGTCCTACGTGAACCAGAATGCTCCGACCACAGTGCTCCAGGCAGTCCTTAACGACTCCGCGTATTCGCTGGTGGCGCCTATCGCCCGTCATGCGGACACGTGTTTGGTGTTCGTGAACGCCAACTCTGGTGAGAGCTTCCTCAACGTCGGCGACGACACCGGCGACCGAACCAACCTCACTCTCTGGCACTCGGGCGAGGCGCTGATCAAGGCCACCGCGGCGGAGTGCTCAAACACCATTGTGACGATGCACACAGTCGGCCCGGTTATTGTCGAGGATTGGATCGATCATCCGAACGTGACAGCCGTCATTCAGGCCCATTTGCCCGGCCAAGAGAGCGGAAATAGCCTGGTGGACGTCTTGTTTGGCAAGGTCAATCCCTCTGGTCGCCTCCCGTACACCATTGCCAAGGCTCGTGCAGACTATCCCGCCGATGTGCTTTACAGCAGCACGATGGATACTCCGCAGATTACCTATAGTGAGGCCTTGAACATTGACTATCGCCATTTTGATGCGAACGGTGTCACTCCCCGTTATGAGTTTGGCTACGGTCTCTCGTATACTTCGGTGCGCTTTTCATACACATTGCTCTATTCCTCTAGTCTCACCCCTTTTTGTAGTTCTCCTATAGCGGCCTTCGTGTGAACCATGCTAAGAGCCGTCGCGACGATACACTCACCAACGCGATCCCTTCTGCGTCTTCATCCGCGGCGACCGGGATACCACCAGTAGTTTCGAGCGCTAGCTCTGTCCCATCCGCCATATCATCAATCCCCTTCTCTACTGGTTCTTCCGCGTCAAGCGCCCCCTCCGCAACGTCGACCTACTCCCTCCCCCCTGCATCCTCATCTCCTCTGGAGACGAATCCAGGTGGGGCCGCCAAGCTCTGGGAGAACGTCGTCAGCGTCTCGTTCTCCGTAAAAAACACGGGCAAATACGATGGACACGAGGTCTCGCAGCTCTATCTAGGCTTCCCGAAGGGCAGCGGCGAGCCCCCGCGCATCCTCCGCGGCTTCGAACGTACGTTCCTCCGCCGCGGCCAGAGCCAGACCGTCACTCTTCAACTGCGCCAGCGCGATATCTCTATCTGGGATGTTGTGCAGCAGAAGTGGGTGGTGCCCAAGGGTACCTTTAAGGTCGAGGTCGGCAGCTCGTCACGGAAGATTCACCTTACTGATACCTTCCAGTCATGAACACCTCACGAAAAGTCTGTCGATCGTCTTCCTCATTACGTCCATCGGAAATAGATTCTCTAAAATACGCCTATTTGATGATTTCATGCTTGTCAAGTAAATGTGCTCTCTTGTCTTTGACTGTTGTATGTACACATGAATGAGGATACCTATTCCATTTGCCGTTTCGACTAGGCTTTTTTCGCCTTTCTTTTGCTTGAGATTGAGCTTAGGTCCAGAGAAGGGCGTGCTACAGCAAAAGAAATGTTGGCAGTAAAAATTCAATAAGCAAGGTAGATTGCTAAGCGTCTGAGTTCTTGAAGTCTGCGGAATATAGTATGTACATACTAGACGCTCTCAAGTAGCAACATTATCTGTTTTGATTTTTTGAGTGACAAAAACAGCATGACTAGCAGTATTTCGTTTGGATTCAGACGCATTTGATGTTTTTAGTAGAGCTGGAACTGAGCCCGAATCGCAGACCAAGTTCTGGTTGACATGGAGGTTGTCCAGGACGAACCGCAATTGAGGACGCCAGTGCAAGTGGGAGTCGGAAGTTCGGAACCAAAACATCGCATTCACTCCGACGACCATGTGCACGATCGTCTCCAACACCATGGCATTACCCGTCCTCCGGCTTCGACCATGCCATCCATCGGTCCTGAGCTTCCTCCACACCTTCTCGCACAGAGACCTACAAACGATGTAGACAGCGACGAAGAGGTCGGGCCAGCTTTGCCAGAACCCAGCGCTGCGTCGGCTACCACTGTGCCAACCGCTGGTCCTTCTATCGGACCCAGCTCAATTGGCCCACAATTGCCCCCACACCTCGCCCAACGGCCTCCATCTGGCGGTGACCAAGAAGACGAGGAGGAGGAGGACTCCTTTGGTCCGGCTCTTCCGCCTGGTTTTGCGCCAAAGCCAGCTCCTGTGCCGGTACCGGCTGAGAGCCAACAAAAACCTCAGGGCCCCTCGCGACGTGTAGCGGGCCCGACCTTCCCTCCACAGTCCGGACCGTTGGACTACGACGAAGAGGACGATGATGATGATGATGATGACGGATACGGACCTATGCCGCTTCCAAGCGGTGCTGGAGTTGTTCAAAAAGATGCGGTCACAGAGTTTAGGGAGAAGGAGGAGGCTCGCAGGCGGGCATTGGAGGTATACTTTCTATTTCGGGCACCCTCATTCGTACCATCTTGTCAACTCAGCGCCCGATTATAGGAAGCTGCGAAACCCAAGAAGCCTCAGCGTGAAGAATGGATGCTCAAGCCCCCAACCTCTTCTGACCTTTTATCAAGTACGCCCCTCGCCTTGCTGCCTCGCCATTTGCTCTGAACATTCCCTATCAGCTCTCGACCCAACCAAGCTCACTCGTGGTCGTCGTTTCGCCGCTTCGTCCGCACCCGCTACTCGGGACACGGATTCCACTCTGTGGACCGAGACGCCCGCCGAGCGGCAGCAGCGCCTCGCCGACGAAATTTCTGGGAAACGTAAAAAGGTTGAGAACAGCGAGGCTGTCGACGAAGGTGCGGAGCTTTCGAGGGCGAAGAGAAGGAAGGCGGAGGCGGAGATAAAAGCGAGCGTGGACGCGCATACAGCACGAAACCGCGGCACGGCGCTGGTGGAGCAGCATTCACAGTCTCTCAGCCGAGGTGCGTTTTCCGATACTGTCTTATTTTTGAGGTTGAATAGTGGGCATTGAGACTGAGGGTTGCTCTGACAGAACCTGCTGATGATCAGCCGAAGGCCGTTTGGGATCACAGTCGCGACATGGCCCTTGGCGGTCGGCTCATGGATGACTCTCAGCGCGCAAAAATGCTCAAGGACGCCAAAGGTCTTGGAGACCGTTTTGGCAGTGGATCTCGTGGGAGCTATCTGTGATCTTCATCTTGTCTTGTTCCAAGCAGTCATCAATGCGTCGTTAAAATTTAGCTGACAACTTCATAAACACGTTCAGAACTATGCGTGTTCAGTTTCCATAAAGAAGTCGTGAAAAGAGTTATCACATTTAGCGTAGAGTAAGACGCTTTCCGTATCACTCGAAGAAGGCCATCGTATCATTGCAAAGTGGATGCTCTGTCAGAGAGTTTTTGGCGAACAGGCCTTGATTCAAAAATAGGCGGCACTGAAATTCTTGGTGTGCTGAGGTCCTTTGTGAGGCGGCTTTCCGGTGTACTCTGACATGTGTTATTTAGTTCAGTCCAAGGCTGAGTGCCATCCTTGCAGGTCCAAGGAACTGAGTCGGAACCGTCGTGCGCATGACTTCACTGAGTACCCCTCCCCGGCAAGTGGATGGGCACCCTTCCGGCTACGTCTGTAACCGGACAAAATGTGGGGAAAAAACCGGGCCTGGCGGAACGCTCCCCTCGTTCACCTCACTCTCCCTCCCTCTCTCTTCATCATCATCGCCATGGCCAACCGTCTCGCTCAAGTTTCCGGACACATCACAAACTCTGCCAGCCGTGGTCTTCTGGCTGGTGAGGTCGCTATCATTACCGGTAAGAGCCTGTGCCTGCTTTTGGAAGTGAGCGTCGTGTTCATGAGTATCGCACGCTAGGTGCTGGTCAGGTACACTGAGGGAAAGCTCTCCATCCCGAACTTCAATGTTAACAAAACTATAGGGTATTGGCCGCAGCGCTGCTCTCCTTTTCGCCAAGGAAGGTGCCAAGGTCGTCGTCAGCGAGTACGTGTTCTATTTGTACTTGACATTACACTTTGCTCATGAACACCTTCTGGCTGCAGCCTCGACGTCAAGAAGGCGCAATCAGTCGTCGATGAAATTGTCGCTGCCGGAGGAGACGCCATCGCCGTCGGCGGAGACGTCGGCGCGGAGGACTTCCCGAAAACCATCGTGGACGCTACCATCAAGTTCGTCCTCCCCAATCCCACTCACTCTGTTTACGTACTCACCCACGCGCTCACACAGAAAGTATGGCAAAATAAACCACATTGTCAACAACGGTGCGCGACTCTTCCCTTTCTTTCTGTTCCGCAAAGTGCGACGGCTGAACTTTTCGTCTTTTTTTCGTACCCAGCGGGCTTCACATACGACCGCATGCTGCACACTATGCCCGACGATGCGTGGGACATCATCCAGAAGATCCATGTCCGCGCGCCCTTCCGCCTTATCCGCGCCGCGGCGCCGTATTTGCGCTTCAAAGGTATGTGGGACACGATAGCCACCGTGTTCATCACTCAAAAGAAGAAACCCCACCCCCGCCTGAACTGTATGTCCGTGTAGATGAGCGTGCGAAGGAGAACCGCTCCATCATCAACGTATCTTCTACGTCGGGTCTGCACGGAAACGTTGGTCAGGCCAACTACGCTGCGGCCAAGGCGGCCGTGATCGGTCTCACGAAGACCGTCGCGAAGGAGTTTGGGCCGTTCAACGTTCGGGCGAACACCATCGCGTTTGGCCTCGTCCACACTCGGTACAGCCTTCTTCACGTGCCCTTCGTTCTGCTAGTATATTCAGCTGACATACCACGTATAGTCTCACCGCTGCGAAGGAGGACGGTGCGGCTGTGGAGATTGACGGCAAGAAGATTGCGCTCGGTATCCCGACTGGCGGCAACAAGGACTCGGCTCCCAAAGCCCACGCACTCATCCCGCTCGGTCGTGGTGCCACCCCAGACGAAGCTGCAGGCGGGATGCTCTTGTGAGTGGCTTCCGGTTCGATTCGTTGTCTTTTTTGGAACTAACGAATACGCTCAGCTTGTGCTCACCCCTGGCTTCGTTCGTGTCCGGCCACACTCTGGAAGTCACTGGAGGTGCCGGCATCTGATACCAGTCTCTTGCTCATAGAATAGACCCACAATGTATACCAGAAAAAGCTTTATCTAACTGCATCTCAAACATGATCGTATTAAGTTAGAAAATCGTGCGACATTGAGAGCACTAGAATACATGGTCTTTTGGATAGCCTTTATAAACACGGACGAGAACCCTCTTAGATAGTCCAACAGGAACAGTACACCAAGAACAAGCAAGAAAAAAAAAGCAGAACGGTACGCACTGTACACGGAACAGATTTTTTTCTGGCGATTAGTGTTACACGAGCATACTAGTACAGAAGCGCTGGTTGCGCAGCACCACAGGTCGAAAAGGAGTTGGGAAAGTGATTAAAGTCGCCACAGGCGTCGTCTCCTTTTTTTGAAATTTTGTCTTTTGAGACTTTGGGTATGTTCAGAGGCACTTATTGGTCGTAATTCGCTCCTTGGAGAGAAGCCATCCAAATTCGGGTCTTATAAAGTCTATACGTCGCAAACTTAATAGAATTCTAACACGTTCAAAAGGAGGTGGCGTACCTGAAGAGCTCCCTTACAAGTTCTCTGAAATCGATGCGCTTCTCGGCGATGAAGTAAAATGTCAGCTTTCGGCGATCCCTGAAACCGAGAGTTAGCCATCGATCAAAGGGCGAAATTCCTAATTGAACCCTGCAAACTCACCACTGATACTCGGCATCCACCACTTCCATAGGCAACTTCTTCTGGCGAACTTTGCTTTGACACAGCTGCAGCGCCTTCTCCTCGTCTTGGATCTTTGAGATGAGAGACCTGGCCACAAAGTCGTCAGAAACGCCAATTCGTCGACGAGAAGATGCGTAAACCACTCACTGAGCATCTGCCGCACTCGCTTTTCCGTATATCATCTTCGGATTGATCTCCTTCGACGGCGGCGCAGCCGGCACACCTCCGCCCTCGCTGCCCCAGCCCGCCCGCGCCG
This sequence comes from Waitea zeae, assembly GCA_037855215.1. Classification (NCBI taxonomy): domain Eukaryota; kingdom Fungi; phylum Basidiomycota; class Agaricomycetes; order Corticiales; family Corticiaceae; genus Waitea; species Waitea zeae. Next base: position 14,851 of record JAZHGK010007029.1, on the reverse strand, counting down.
CCTGCTGGCGCTGGAACGCCTCCACCTCCGCGAGCGTGATCGTGTCGTTGACGACCTTGCCGAGGTCCTTCCCGCGGTCCGCCTCGACGACGACCAAGTCGCCCACGCGGATGTCGAGCCCGAGGTCGGTGATGTAGAACAGGTCCGTCCGGCCGGCCTTGAACTCGACGATGTACAGCGGCCACGCGGCGGGGACCGCGCTCAGCGGGACGCCCTTCCCCACGTTGTCCAGCGCGCCGACCGCGCTCGCGGCGTCGCTCGCCCGCCGGGTGAGCGTGGGGGCACCGAACGCCTGCTGCCGCCCCGGAGGCGCCGCGCGCGAGGGCGAGAACTGCGTGCGGAACGTGGGCGACGCGAGCGGCTCGGTCGGGTACTGGATGCCCTGACCGGGTACGTAACGCGCGCCGCCACCGCCGCCGCCACCCACCACCGCGCGACTCGCGCCGCCGCCGAGGTAGGAGTCTTCGAGGTACCCGCGCGCGGAGGGGCTCCCCAGCGCTTCGTTGCCCGGCTGGCGCGCGCCAAACGAGGAGGACTGGGGGATGCTCAGGCTGAGAGGGCGATATCCGCCCATCCGCTCTGCCCCAGGCGGGCTGCGTCCGCCGATCGGGATCGACCCAGGCAAGGGGTCGTTGCTCGCGTGCCGGCCGTGCGACCCAGGCGGACCGATGTGCAGCATGCCCAAGTCGTCGGCGAGCTCATCGTCGGTCAGGAGCGCGCTCGGGTTGAACGCCGCCCGTGCGTTGAACGTCGGCGGAGGTTGCGCGGGCTCGTCGGGGAAGTCGCGCTCGGGCACGTGGAAGCCGACGATCTCCCGTCGGGGCTGGACGACGCTGACCGAGTGCCGGCGGGAGGTCGTCCCGCTCCCGCCGCCGTCGTTGCGGGGCATGCCCGCCCAGAGCTCGCCAAACGCGCTGTTGTCGTTGAGCAGGATCTGGCTCACGTCGCGCACGAAGGGAGAGATGTTCGAGATGTCGTCGTTCCTGGGCGCGGCGTGTCCACCGGGCGATCGGGCGATGTTCGCACCGAGCGAACCGTACCGGCTCAATGGGGGTGCACGGTAGTCGCTATATCTGGCGATCCCGCCGTGCGCCGTCGCGGCGCTGGCGATCGGCCAGGCAGGTGCGCTCGTGAACGGACTGCCGATGGGTGGCTGGCGCGTCGTCGCGAGGGACTGAGACCGACTCCGGGTGATGTCGACCGCGTACGATCGGCCGCGGGAGGGTATACTGTAGGACGACTCGTCCGCGAACTCGGAGAGGACGTCGCTCTCGTCGTCCTCGAACGTGCTGGCGAACCCACGATGTTCGCGAATGGCGGCGGAGAAGCCGTTCGCGTGCGCGCCGCCGGGCGAGCTGCTGAAGCTGGAGCTCCGGGTCGGGACCGACTGAGGCATTCCGGGCAACATCGCGTTTGGGTTGAGGCCGGAGGAGGTGCGCGGGGTGAAGTTGAGGCCACGGCCTGCGCCGGGGGTGGTGTGTTGCGTTGGGGGAGTGGAAAGCACGGAGGCACGGGGTGGCTGAGAGGCGGCCCGCTCGCGGAGCACGCTGGACCCAAGGTCAGAGGCAGGTGAGAGGAAACGGTTGGTCCGGTCGGTCGTCGCGTCCGCGGGGTACTGGGCGGTGGCTTTCACGCCCGTGGGTTCCATCTTTTTTTTTTTTTTTTTTTCTGCGGTCGTGTGGCTGATGAGGTCTCGTGAACGCGAGGAATGTATGGTGGTATGATCCGAAAAAAGGAGTGCGAATCGACGGCGACGCGAGTTGTTGAATAGGCCGAAGTCTGTTGGGGGAGGAAGGGAAGGCAGAGAATTATGTCAGCGCCTGGTCCAAACTCTCATCGGCCTCAATCGCCGCTCTCGTCGACGGGCGTGCGCCGAGCTAATCGAATATTGCGCCCAATCAGCAGGCAGGTCCGCAGCGCGATGGCGACAAAGCGATTCACCCGCACGCTGGAAAGGATAGCCCCGTCCTGCGTGGACCGTTCGAGAGCGGCGATGGCAAAAGAAAAGAAAAAAAAAGGGAGAGAAGAGAAGGAGAAAGAGCTCTGGACAGACCTAAGTGAGAACTCTACAAATACTATATTCCTTCGGCTGCTTTATGGTTCCAAAAGGCGATGCGTGAGCAAGCGGGCGTAAATTCGGACGTAAAGGCGGCCGAACTAGGCGACTAGATCAAGGTGGGTATCTGGGTTCAAAGTGTATAATTCTAGTGTCTAGTCGCGTGTTTCAAAGCGTAAGAAGGGCAAGAAATCTTGGAAAAGGTACAAGCAGTGCTCTAGAGAGGGGACGATGGGGCTCAGCCAAGGTCGTCGTCCAAGGTTAAGAGCGCCTCTGAAAAGGCGGGGCAGGCGTGGCCCCCCCCCATCCAATTGACACTCGGGCCCCAAAGGTCGCCTGATCCGGCCCAATCAGGGCCAATCGAGATCGCTCGTTTCTCTTGGGTCTCGCACACGACGTATGTAATACCACAAGCTACACAGATACGGGTACATAGAAAATAAGACTACAACATCAGTTACACACACGAAAGCAAAGACAGCGAGTACAACAACGGTAGCGTCCAAAAAGTACACGATTCACCCACCCTTTCCCCACACATGAATGAGTTGATCTCGAGGTCCGACAGTGCGCAGGCACCCTTGGACGTCATGCCCAATATGAAAAATTGCAACGTTAAGATTTTGCGGACAGAGTTTGAGTGGCCGCGGGCGGCAGCGGGAGAAAGCAGAGCGCGAAGGTTACCGTGAGAGCGGGATGGGCCATCTCGCTACCCCTCGTCGGCTTCGACCCCTACGCGGCGTCCGTCACATGCTGATGCCGCAAACGTAAAGTGCACACACACAGGGTGGAGGGTGGCGCGCGAAGGAGGCGGGGTCCACCGAGTATTCCGTTCGACTAACCGTCGCGTGCTGACGGGCTCGACTATCGCCAACCCTCAGACGTCGAAAACGATCTCGGCCGCCTTGAACGCGGTCATCGCCGGCCACACTTTCACCGGGACCTCACATTCCACTCTCTCCATCTTCGTCTCTCTCCAGTCCTCCTCCCGGTCTTCGCCGCCATCTCTTTCTCCATCCTCGTCCTCTTCTTCTTCGGCACCCCCGAGGAAGGACGCCGCCCACGCGCCCCAGCCAACCTTTCGCGCCGCAATTTCCTTGGCGCGCGCCTCGGTTGATAAGCGCGCACGAGGCGCGAGCGTGTCAGACGCGCAGAAGGCGGCGCCCCATTCGCCTGAAGTTCCGTCTTGGACCAGCTGACGGGTGTGCGTGCCGCCTTGTGAGGGCGGGAGAGGTGGTGCAACGGCGACGAGGAGACACAAGCGAACTTTCCAATGAAGACCCCCCGGTTCTAGATTAACCAAAACTGTCAGTCTGATGGCCCTCCCTTTTCCAAGGAATGGCTCGCACCGGAATCCAACTCTCCCACTTCGACTCCAAAGCTCGGACTGGCATCACTAGGTATGTCGAGTGAAAACGAGGTGCGCAAGGCGGACTGGACAAAGCTGGAGTGATGTTCTGCATGAACGCGTTTTAAATACCGCGCTGTGGCAGGCACACTACCCGCGATGGACGAAGGTAGAGATTCATGAGCTTCCAGCATTGCCGAGAGCTAGAAACAATTTGTTTAATATCGACCTTGTGGAGAGCGACCGACGGGTGATCGGTACCTTCATAACTTTCGCCCTCCCTTCCCGGTCGTTGAGCTCAACGACACCCATGATCGTCTCCCCAAGTCTATACGACGACTTGACGAAGGTCAACTCGGCGACCTTGACTCCATCTTTGTGTATATCGTACGACACTGTAGGATGCAAGACAAATCATCAGAAGTTGCTCGGAGGCTCTTCTGGGGCGAATAACCGCACCTTTCTTCATGTTTCGCGTCAAAATCTCCACCGCCTCTCGGCTACCTGCGACAGGTTCGTCTTCTAGCGTCGTGTGAGTCCTCTCCGTCTCAAACGAAGACGAAGCGGAGTAACTCTCAGCCGAGTCTTGCCGCCCGCTATTGACATGCTTCTTGCCATTCTCAACCACGGTCGAGACCGTCGCAAGAAGTTCCTCCGCGTACGCACGGAGAGCGGCCGCGTCGGAGCTTGCATTGCTCGACAGCACTTGGGCGCCAGCCACAGAGGTAGACGGCTTTACCTCTGAGACGACGCCGCCCGCATTTGGCATTCTCCGTCTCACGACGGGCCAAAGAACGTCGTACGGCCGCGGTGGAGAATCAACTGGTATTCTGTGTCAGATTACCATGCCTCATTTCCTAACGATAGGAACAAAGTGGGTTTGTACGCACTGAGGATGTGGTTGTACACCCGGATTGGGACCTTCATCACTCGGCTGCTGCTGCCAGCCCCACCCCGGGCACCGGGAATGCCGGTAGCCGGAGGGGCGGTCGTGACAGTGGCCGTCGTGGTGGAAGGCGGCGGGGCTGGGCGGCCGAGGTCGCCCGCACGGCACGTACCGACGACGAGATGGTAGGCGAACGCGAGGGTCGTCCCTGCAAACGTCGGCGGGAGATTCGAAGGCAATTGGAGGGTGTACGTGTCTGCCGATTCACAAATCCAAATTAAGAAAAGGAAAGGGATGGAGGATGGGTGTTATCAGTATCGGTGAAGGAGCACTAAAGAGAGAAAAACTATGGCTCACGCACACGAACGCATCTCGCCAGGCTTGAGAGCGAGATCAACAGCGAGCATGCTCGGCGGCACCTCGAACGTCGGGAGTGGCACACTCTCATCCTCGTCCTCTTCTATCCTATTCACCCCACTTCCAAGGTTCGGCGTGCTCCCTCCCAGAGAGAAACCCAGTCCGATCCCACCTCCCGCCCCAGGAGGGGGCCCACCAAACGGAAGCGACGCCATAGACGCAGACCGTCCGTGCCGGCCACCCACGGATGACGCCGACGACGGACTGGCCGCCGCGCCCCCGAGGAGGGACGTCGGCGAGAACATGCCCAGGATGCTCCCGGACCGCCCGTGGCCCCTCCGCGCGCCGGCGGCGCCCAGCGCGCTCGGCGGGGAGAACGACTGCGAGAGGTCCATGCTGCCACCGCCGACGACGCGCGGCGTGCGGAGGCGCCTCCGGAGGTGGGATAGCTGCCGCGCGCTCTCAGCGCTCGGGACTGGCGCACCTGGCGCGGCGGAGGGCGCGAGAACGAGCGTGCCGGAGAGCTGGGCGTATGCGTAGAGGATGAGCTCAGTTCCGGGCGCGGGGAGCGCGGTTTTGGGTGCAGGGAGGCCACTGTTGGGATAGGGAGTCGCACTGCCATTTTGGGGGTTCGGACCTAAGCCAAGCTGAGTTGGCTTGCGAAGTCGTTGGAGGGGCGGAATTGTTTCGACGAGATGCGTTTGATCGCTCGGTGCGCGTTGGAGGCGAGGTTGCGAGACGCGGGATGGGATTTCAGGCGAAGGGAGTAGAGGAGACGGCTGGGGTGTAGAACTAGATTCAAGTTTGGGAGAGCTACCGCTCTCCGTGATAGTATCGAGTGCACCGTTCGATGAGGCAAAGGACACATCCGTAGGCACGGACGGGGTCTGAGGTTCTGATATTGGGGCCGGGATCTGAGGTAAGCGCAAGCTTTCAGATACGGTGGTCGACTCGGCGATGGACGATTTTCGGGCGTGAGGGTGGTCTGATGGAACTGGAAACGCTGAGCGCGCAAGCGGAGAAGAAACCCTAGGTGAGGACGGCGCTGCCCACGCAAGAAGAGGTTAGCATCTACCGAAACAGAGCGGACGGCATGTCAACAGGGAACTCACAACTGCCGGTCGAGATCACCCTCTGAATCGCAGGCGGAGTCGGAGGCGCGCCCATCTGATTATCCCATAGTCCACCATGGTGCGAGATGTCCACGGACAGCGCCCTTCCCGCCACTCGCTTGCGCGCGACCGCCGCTTCGAGCGCAGCAGGCAGTTCCTCAAGTACAGCCTTCGCCTTTCCCTTTCCCAACAGGCCCCTCCGCCTCCCTGCCTGGACGCTGCCGCCGGGGGCAAACTGCTGAGCGCCAGGGCCGGCAGAGGGAGGTAAGCTTGCCGTTGTCGGCGTTGCGTATCCCGAAAGTGTCTGCCCGCCGCGCTGCGACGCCGCGGCCGATAATCCAGGAGACGTCGGTGGACGGGCGAGCGGGACGGACGAGACTGAGTGCGCGGCACGTTTGTGCCTGCTGTTCGCGCTCGCAGACGCACTGCGCGCAGACAGAGGCGGCGCGGGCGAGGCGGCTAAACTGCCAGGGGGCGGCACCAATCCGCCGTTCTGGGGCAGGGCCGGCCGGGTGTTCGTGAAGGTGATGGTGACGGTGAACGGCTCGCCGGCGAAGAAGGCGGACTGGGAGGGTGCGACGACGACGCGGATTGGCGCCTCGGCGTCAGGGGCGAGCATGGCGCACATCTTTTGGTTTGACAAATAGTAAGGCCCTCAACGAGTGAGAGGTGTGAGCTGGCCGCTAACGATGGACAACGAGCACGAGTCGAACAATAGTCAAATAATAGTACAGAGGTGGTAAGAAGACAAGGCTGAATCGGACAATGCGGATCAGCGGAAGCCGCCACGTTCACCCCATGTTGGATGCCTTGCTACCATACGCATGCACCATGTTGTAAGGAATCCACAAGTATCTTATCTCATCTCCGCCAGTTTCCAATCCTGTATGCTGCTACAAAATACCTGCATTCACGCAGCTCACCCGATTAAGTCAATCCGGCACATGTGCCTCGGCTAATCTAGTGTTTTTGTCGCAATACGTGATGTTACCAATCCATTATGTTTAACTAGCAAAAATTGTCCATGCGCTTGGTGGCGTTGAAGAGGCAACAGAAGAGGCAGAAGGTGAAAGTAGACATACGGTAGTACGAAGTAAAAGGCGACGGGAGAAACAAGGAAGAGAGGAGATGAGAGGCGTATGGGTTGACAGTTATGTACAGACAGACAAGGCGTATATATTATCTTACCCGCCGTTCGTCTTCCCAGCTGCCCACGCCGCTCAGTACCCGGCTGGCGGAGGGTACCCGCGCGACGGGCCGTAGGCCTTTCCGGGCGGCGGCTGGTTGTAGAGCTGGCCGCCCGAGACGCCGCCGACGAGGGAGCCGGGCGCGCCGGGCACGCCGCCGTGGTACGCGGACGACACGTCGTCCTCGTACTCGCCCGCACCGCCTGCGAGGAGCGGGTCCTTGACCTCCCAGACGGCCTGCTTGGACCCGACGGAGAACTCGAGGTCCTCTTTCTGTGAAATGGAAACGGAAAGGTGAGTGGGTTGGAAGAAAGGTAGAAAGGGAGCAACGAACGGTGATAGAGTCCCAGTACTTGTAAATCATCATCACGCTCAGCAACATGCAGAGGTGGAAGAAGAACAAGCCGTCGATGTAGTGCTTGATCGCGTCGCAGATCGTCGCGGAGAAGGCGAACAAGAGGATCTGGGCGGCGGTGAAGAAGCCGGCGCCGAAGACGATGTCGCCGATCGGCCAGCGGTCGTCGAGCGTGCGGAAGACAAGGACGAGCTGGGAGACGGTGTAGATGACGGCGCAGACGAGCGGCCAGAGGATGTAGAGGATCCAGAGTCCGAGCGGCTTGTCGTACTTGAAGCCAGCGAAGCCCTTGAAGGTCGCGATGGCGATGAAGAAGGTGACGCCGAAGACGACGAGGCAGGATATGCGGAGGAACTAGAAAGACGTGGGGAGGTGAGCAAAGAAGAACGATTAGGCTGCGCAAAGGTGTTAAGGGAACGCACCCAGAGCGAGAGAGGTGTGCCGTCCTCAGCAAATTGGAAGCCCACGAACCCGTTGATCAACAAGCAGCAGTAGGCGGCGGCGACGAACCCAGCATACACGGCGGCGAACCACTGGAGAAGTGTGGGGAGTCAGTAATTGTGCACCAGACCAAGTGATACACGAACAAACGTACGGGGTAACTCGCATTGGAACTGGGGATGATGTTGGTGTCGAGGAAGATGGCGAGGAGCTCGATGATGGCGTAGAGGTAGAAGAACATGACGACCTCCCTGCGACCTGAACAAGGGACGAACGTGGGCTCGCGGGTTGTTCGGCAGAATACTCAAGTCCGCTACTCACCGACGGCGGTGTACTTGCTGCGAATGTGGAAAATCATGATGATGGTCATTACAATCGCCACGATGTGTACAAAAAACGTCGCTGAGGAGAAAAAAGAAAAGAAAAGGAAAGGCTCAAGGGTGAGTTTCCGACAGTGAAGCTCATCCCCATTCGGGTGACGTACAGGGTTGGAAGATGAGAGTACCGCCGATGTCGACGTTGCGGCTGTAGCAGGTCGGCTCAATGCCCTGCTCGGTGCCCACGAGCGGGCAGATGACGAGGGCCGCCGTGCGGCATATGCCGTCGAAGCTCCCAAACTCAATGGCCATTCGAGGGCGGTGGGCGTCAAACAAGGTCGACCCGGAAGGGAGTTGATGGAGGTGGGAGGTGGGTCAAGGGAAATGAGGTGTTGTGAAGAGGGCGCGCGAGAGGTCCTATCTGAGCGGAAGAAAGAACAAGCGGGACAGAGGAGTTGCTCGAGTGCTGGAGAGAGGGCGGGGAGGTGGGAGAGGGGGAGGGAGCGTGGACGTCTAGCGAGACGGTAGCCGGGTGGTCGTGGGCGACGGCAACAGCGAAGGAGTGCAAGAGGCGAAAGGGACCCGGGTAGAGTGGCCGCCCGAAGAAAGGGGTCTCTTCAAAAATATTCCGAAACCTATACCTGTCGTCTAACCTCGACCTGCTTTAATTAGTTCCTAGCCTTTTTTCCGTCTTTGCTCGCCTTACCTCTCAACAATGCTGTTAGACGGCACCGGATTCCATGTTTTCTTTCTTTTCGTACCTGTTTTGACGGTCAAGACCCATCTCACCGATGATGTCAGCTTCTGCCAACAGGCTCGTTTGCTTCTTCGCTCTGAACCACTCCGGCGCCTTCACACCTTACTGTAACGTGGCTTGAGGGGCATGCAACGTCCGTTGTCTGTATCCAATTTTTCTCAACTCCTGTTTTCCACAAGACAGGCACATTTCGTGTGCTGCTCCATTCCGATTTGTTCGCGGATCCTTAGCAGAAGACTCAGACTTCCAGACATATCCTTTCCGCAACAATATTACCTGCATCATGATTGTTCGCTACGTTCTTCTAAATATGTTTGCATTTCTCCGACTGACAATATACAGCCTCATCATTGTACAAACAGCTGCTCCTACACAGTTACCCGGTACGCCGATTCAGGGCTTTACGTGCCCTGAGAAGACTCTCGCCGATTGGTTAGAGCGAGGCCTTCTCAACCAAGCACATATCTCACGCTGTGTGTCTCCTACATAGCATCAAGCGTTCTCATCAGCTCTTCTCGGTTCAAACAGAGATCCGTAACAGAGGGGTCTTCAGAGCCTTAATATCACGGTTTCTTCATCTATCAATTCATCAAAGATGATGAATAACTACCTCAGCACCAATTGCGCTGCAACACAGGTTCGCGAAGTTCCTTTGCTTGATTTCTGTTTCCCCACCCAAGAGCGACCCACTCTGACTAACAGATCGGTGGGGAGGCATTAGGCGGTGTTTAGCTCCCGCTTACTCCTACTCTTCATGTAACAATTTACTCGCGTTTGAGAGCGCGAAGGTTGGATGCCGAGGCTCTTCTTTGCCCTCCAACTCATGCTTGCTAACGAGTTGAATGTTCATGACGTTCCTAACTCAACTCGAGCACAAAATGGTTACAGTCGACTATTTTAACGTGAAAACAAAAATAGAAAACAAGCGAACAAATAAACTTGACATCGTGGATTACCGGCTGTTTGGTTTTGATTCGGTACGGCTACGCCTTCGGGATAGTTCACTCAGTACGGACTTCTGACCAAAAGGGTAACAGACGACTATCATTTGACATTTTGAATTACAAAGTCCAACCAAAGAGCACTGTCAACAACCATATTTGGAACATGAAAACATATGCAACGTCAAACAATCGAATGTCAAGACACGGCTGTAGGTAGGCGCCGAACGGATGTCCTGTGTGACTAGATTGGACCACCATTCGTAGCCCACCACAAGGCCGCGGAGCAGAGTGCGCTCAGAGAGTGCAAGGAACCGAACTGCCAGCGCAGTTTTTCTGGCGGGAGTCCTGCTTGAGAGCGCCGTTCTAGAAATACCCCAACAAACAATTAGCTCAACGGCCAGGCGCCCAAATCGGACACGAAGTGAAAAAGAACGGTTACTCACTGCATAGTATTCGCATGAGCCGGCAGGGTAGGCGCACTGGTACACGCCCGTCCTCTTGTCGGTGTTGATCTTGGTGCCATTGTCTCCGTACAGGTCCGTCGGGCAACCACACGTGCCGGTACCGGACGGCGGGGCAGCCGTCGTCGTCGTGGTCCAGGGTCCGCTGTCGCCGCCGGTGGTGTGGGTGAGGGTTTGGGTGGCGGTCTGGGTCACCGTCTTGGTCTTGTCGCAGCCGAGCGGCAGGCCGAGCTGGATACAGATGTCGATGCCGATGCCCCCAACAATGCCCCCGAGGAGACCGTCACCGTCTGTGCCGACACCGACACCGACGCCGATCTCCCGTGGTGCGGGAACAACGGCGGAGAGAGTGGCGGTGGCGAGGGTAAGGAGGACGGCGAAGGCGCGCATAGTGATATGCGTGTGAGAGTGTGGAGTTCGTGAAGGAGGGATGAGGTGAGCCGGTGAAAGGATGATCGATGAAGAGCTCGATGGCTGACTTTGAACTGTGAAGGTATGGGAGATTATATAGGCTGCTGGACTGGCAGAATTTGTAGTTGGTGGTTGAAACATTCAAGCCTTGACATCTTCTTTGTTCGGAGACAAGGAGGCTCAGTCTCTTCTCTGAAATAGGCGTAAAAAATGAGCAAAGTCGCAGTGTTGCATTCAGCGTTGAGGTTCATTTAGATTCAGACCAACGTCAGGTGTCTGAGGACTATGGCCGACGCTTACAGCATATGGTGAGGCATCTAGCTGCAGATCGACTGAACAAGAGACAGCAGGAGAGAGAACCGAATAAAGTGCGATGGTCTTGCGGAGGACACGGGAGACCGTGCGTTTGTCAGAAGCGGAAACAAATTTGTTTGTTATACATTAACCGGTGACATTCGTGCAAAGAAAAAAAACGCGTATCACAACCAAGTGGGACTTGAGTGGACTTCCGGAAGCGCCAAGTCAAAAAGATCAGCCAACTCCAGTTTATGGCTTTCGCCCAACATTGGCCGTCAGAGATCCTATGTTTAATAAATCGGAACAGCTTTCCCGTTCACGAGCCGAGAAAGAAGTCGACGCCACGAAGCACAAGTGAACAAGCGGGGACTTGACATTAGAGCCGTGGGAACAATGGGCCGAGACCACGAACCGACGCAGGTCTTAAGGTCGATCCAGTTGGAGGCTGGAGCTCCCTAAAGAGACTATTTCGTGCAGATGTTTCCGGCGGCCGAGCTTGAGAGTGAGCATGGAGATCGAGTGTTGTCGGTGCAGCGTTCTAGAGGCTGGCCCGAAACAGCTAATACAAATGAATGGGTAGGGTGTTAAATGGTTTACGCATGCATCTCCTTCAACTTTGAGATCGAACCCCCGTTTTCATCCTTCATCACTGGAAGACACAGAATCGTGTGCAGGCCTTCCCATGCAGTTTTTTCGTGCGTACGTTGAATCTTTTTCGAAATTGTGCGTTTTCGGGTAAAATCTTTTCACGCACTAGCCGGTTAGGAGAGAGAGGCTCGAAGGCTGCGCAATCAAGCCGCTCAGTCCTAGCAAAAGAATGATACGACTTACCAGTCATGTAGCATAGTAACGATGCTCTGTAGAGATTAGAGGCAGAATAAAAGCAGTATTTTCCAAAACATGACCACAAGAGCTTGTTGGATGTTGTATAAGGGGTACATTGTCTGTGTCAAAGCAGAGCAAGGAGCGGAACAGAGTCTGCACGCCTGTCCTAGAACGCGCTAATTCACGTTTCATCGGATAGGCGTCCATGCCTTCATTTTCTTGTTGCAGCCGTCAACTGGTCACCGGTCACCAGTGCTGATTTCAGTGACTTCCTCGCACTCTGCCGCCTCCGCACTACGCGCCTGCTTGCCCTTCACAGCTTGCTCAAAATTTGGAATCGTTACTTCTTTTTCTGCGTATATCTACAAGCACACCTTGGCTGGTCAGACGCCTGTGCTCTGGCCGCCTTGAGTTATCTGCTAGATAAATGTTTGAAAAGACTTGCCGACAGTGTCAACATCGAAGCAGTCAGTAGCTGCTACCCTGGTTATGAGTGGCTGGCAGTGGCGGCTGGGGGTGTCGATGGCCCGTTCAGCCGAACTTCACTCTCCCCCTCCGACCAGACACTTGGCCGCGTTTCCGAGAGCTACCTCCACCCACCAACACCCGTCGACGTCAGGGCGCACAGTCGGACCGAACGACTTTGCGAGAGCGCCTTCGCCCTCGTTGAATGCCATTTCTCAACTCAACCCTCCCTCCTGGACAAAGAATGCGCATGCTGACTGGCAACAATCCTTCGCCTATCGTCACTCGGCCAAGTTCCCCATCACTCTCTGCGGTCCTATATGTCCATTCACACGGGTCTTACACAGCAGCGCTTGACTACACGCATGTGGTACTCGGCCCGTCTGTTTACCTTGTTCTATATGTCACTTTGAGATGCTGAACTACGCGCTGATGGAGACTTGATCTTCAGCCTTCACTGTACTGCACTCAATCATCGTTCATGAGCATATACTAATATCGACATAGTTGGCTATGCCGTTTCTCTCTTTCAGAACATGGGCGAATTCCATCGTCATCTTTCACTGTTCTCTCAAGCCTCTTTCTCAACCTCTGTCCTCTCCTACTCTGACAACGTGGGCCGATCACCCTCTTCCCATCGACTTCGTTCACGCCCGTGTGTAGCGGCCATCACCGTCTCCCAGCTTCGTCACCAACCGTTTCTCCCCCTCCTTCCCCACTTGGACAACTTCGCTCTACGAACAAACGACTCGAACCTCGCGGCCTGATATACTTCTGGCGCGGAGAAATCGGATCACACATGTTGGCGGCAAATGCAACGGGCGACTAGGTGCTATTGTTGACGCGCTTATGTACCTGGCGGGTTGCCCATCCGCGGTCACTCACACGCATCCTTTGGACCGTGCGCCACATTCCCTTCCAATCTCCTTTCTCCTTGCGCTTACTGAGAGTAACAGACTGCTGTAGTGGGTGGAGAACTCCCCCCCCACCTCGTGTCAAACCGCCAGTATTGTTACTCCTTTGCGTTTTTATTTCCGCCACAGGCAACACCCAAACCGTCGTAGGCACACTTACAGTACGTGGATAATCTTTCGTTCGATGCGGAGAGATCTCTACCCCAGCCGTTGAAGCGCAAGGACGGAGAAGTTGTGGGGTTCCAAAATAGTGCATTCTGTGCTATTGAATGGGAGTAACTTGCCTCAACTGACTGTCCCCTCACAGGCTACAATGAAATTTTTGTGTAGACAGACTTTTACAAGTGTAAGGGCGCGAGGAGGTCGTGTTGCTCCTCCCGCGGGCTGATCGGTTATTACTTGGAAGATCCCTGGGGGAGCCAACGGAGACATCATCAAGCGACTTGAGAGCGTTATCCAGGGTGGCCGGTACAAGCAACCTCTCATCGACGTTTTTCTCAACCCCACAACCAAGAGTGCGACCCCAGACTGCTACTGGGTGAACCTCTTGCCAACCGTGTCTCTCTACAGCTCGCAAAAGACGAGTACGAGGAACATCAATTTTAACTTCATGTGGGAGCAACATCTTAAAGGGCTGGCTCATCATGAGCTTTCAACCAAAAAGTGGGAAGCCGGTTGCCATTTAACAATAATTACAAAGCTTATACACCACCAGGATAGTCATCAGTAGTTGAGTTCTGGATATGAAAAGTGTGTGCATGGTTGAGCCGTGGAGTGAAGAATTGTGTCCGCAGGAAGACATTGGACAAATATTGGCCGTGGCCAAGTCCGACGCGTGGTACGTAGCATGTTCAGAGAGTGCACGGGACTGAGCTACCAGCGCAGTTGGTCTGGCTTGGAGCCTGCTTGAGAGCGCCGTTCTGGAAGCACCCAACAAAGGGTCAGCTCAACTGTCGGACGCTCAAAGTCCCGAAGGGAAAGAAGGGCCACATACCTCGTAGTATTCGCATGAGCCACCATTGTACGCGCACTGGTACACACCCGTCCTCTTGTCGGTATCGATCTTGACGCCCTGGTCTCCGTTCAGGTCCGTCGGGCAGCCACACGTGCCGGTACCGGACGGCGGGGCAGCCGTCGTCGTCGTAGTCCAGGGTCCGCTGCTGCCGCCAGTGGTGTGCGTGAGAGTCTGGGTGGCAGTCTTGGTCACCGTCGCGGTCTTGGTGCACCAGTCCAGTGGCCAGTGGAGCTTGATACAAATCTCGATGTCGAGGATGCCGAGGTCGACACCGACGCCGACACCAATGTCCCGCGGTGCGGGGACGACGGCGGAGAGGGCGGTGGTGGTGAGGGTAAGGAGGACAGCGAAGGCGCGCATGGTGTTATGCGGGTGTGGGGTTGTGTGGAGTTTGTGAAGGGAGGGTGAAGGAGAAGGGAACGATCGATGAAAAGCTCGATGGCTGACCTTGAACCACGAAGATGCGAGAGGTTATATAGGCTGCTGGACCGACATAATTTGTAGTTGGTGGTTGAAACGTTCATGCCTTGACATCTTCTTTGTTCGGAGACAAGCAGGCCCAGTCTCTTCTCTGAAAATAGGCGTAAAAACTGAGCAAAGCCGCGGTGTTGCATTCAGCGTTGACGTCCGTCAGGCCAGTACCAGGTGCCTTAGGAATATCACCAACGGTTACATGAATTCTGTGAGGCATCTGGTCGCAGAT
>JAZHGK010007027.1:0-49179 GCA_037855215.1 Waitea zeae | reverse complement strand
AAGGAGTTATAAGTTAATTATCAAGCATTTGATGGTGCGGGATTTGGTTGACGGCTACCTTACCTGCTAATTGGCGGGCAACCGGTAAGGGGCTTCGGTTATTCTTAGCAATCGTCATACGGTCACGTTCACTGACGCAGGTCCACATTGGCACAAACCTTGTTGATCAGACAATCCTAAGGCCTAAGTTTGCCCGCTAGCGACCTTTACATTCCCCACAATATTAATTGCTAAGTCCCTACGAACAAAGATTGGAATGCAGTATACAAAGCACATCAAATAAACTTAATTAAGGCGCAGAGAGGGATCAGCCAGCGTGTTCAATGCGCCGAACAACCAACGGAAGCTGGGAGCCCTTCTCAATCTCGGACTTAACATATGGACGTGTAACCAGCCCTGTCTTGCGAATTATTTCATTGGATCCTGGAGTAAATGAGAACGTTGTGATCAGGGCATGCAACAAGATCTTCATCCTAAGCAATTCGTCAGCAACGTGCATCGCTCGTGGTTGAATAAGTAGTACACACTCAATGATAGAGAAGCGGTAGCCAATGCATGCGTGAGGGCCGGATAGGAAGGTCATCAGATTAGCAAACACGTTCGGCACTGTCGATGCTGCTGCAGGCACTCCGCTAAGCCAACGATCGGGTCTGTGATTCGACATGAACAGCTGTTACACAGAGTAATAGCGCATGTTTTGACAGGGTTTGACTCACTTCCATTCATGGGCATCATCACCCCATAACTTTGTGGACCTGTTAATCGAGAGAATTGGGATTATGACATTGTCTCCTTTCTTTACACTTTAAAAGCGCACGGAGTGAGAATTCGAGTTGATTAGCTTTCTATGTAGGTAAACTTACTGTATCGAGTCCCTCAAGACACCCGATTTGTCCTTGAACGGCGTAGAAATTGGGATCACGTCGTCCTGGCCCGCGACGCGTACGGTGTTAGCCACCGGTGCCCAGTTTCGGAGGGTCTCGCGAACGGTTGCATCAAGAAGGGGGAGCGAGTTCAACGCAGAAAGCGTTTCGGCACTGAGAGGCTCTTCTGCGTGGCCTGTCGGAAGATGGAAGGCGAGAAGCTCGGCGCGAAGGCGATCTTGGAAGTCGACATCAAGAGAAAGGGAGTGCAGGGCCCACAATGTCGAAGTCCTGTCAGCAATATCAACTATGTGGTCTCAAGAGCAGGGTGGTAGTAAATTGAACAAACGCTGTGGTTTCGTGTCCTGCAAGAAGGAAAGTAGGAATCTCTGGGTGCCAAACAAGAATCAGCGCTCATCCAAGTGAACAAAGTCGCATGGTAACTAACGAGCCAGTACTTCTTCATCCGATAACCGAAGCGATTCTGGTATGTCTGTGGCCATGTTCGCGCGAACAAGTACTGAAAGTATGTCACGATCTGACATCGACTCTTTGTCAATATGAGAGCCCTTCCTGGCGAACAATTAGATTCAACAGACAGAAAAAAAAGTGGAGCAATGTACGTACGCGGAACTGAGAAGTGCCTGCTTCTTTTCTGCCAAAAGTTGACTTCCAATTCGATTCATGACTCCCATGTTTTTCTTCATGAAGCCACGGTTCTTGGTGGGCTATGGAAATGTCTCTTCAGCAGTGAGCAGCCAAATAAAGCACTGGGATGTTACGCACGATTAAGTGTCCATATGGTATCATAAATGTCAGAAACGCTATCAGATTCATTTGAAAGCCGTTCTTCATCACGGCGGAGAATGCCTCCATGAGCTCATTAGGATTCTCAGGCGTTGCTGTTAGCGCATTAAAGCGATAATTAAATCCGGCAAGGCCGATGATGTCCAGCGTGGCCTTGGAGAGCCAGGGGGTGAAGTCGATGGTCTTAGTGCCTTTCTCAGAGCGATCCAATTGAGCAATCAAGGTGTCGCGTAACTGGGTGTTCGTCAGCATATATGTCGACGTAGATACAAGCAGGTAGTAAGGACCTCATTTGTCTTGGAAAGAAATATGCCTGTAAGGCTGCGGATCTGTGCCATTGAAAATGCCGGATTTAAGACCCGCCTTTGCCGTTTGTGGGTTTCTCCCTCAGCCACCAGCACACCTAGTAGCAGCCACAGCGCGTGTTAGTCATGCCGGACAAGCCAAGTTATTGCGTGACCTACCCTCGCCAAGGAGTCGGGTGAGCATCTGCTGGCTCCTCTTTGGCTTTTGATAGATATCGGTCCGGTTCAAGACATGCGCAAGTGCCTTATGATCCGATGAATGCAATCGGTCTGCCTACAATCGATACGACTAGGCTTCAGTGCGTTTGCGTCGACTTGTAAAAGTCCGGCAAAGCGACTCACAAGAAAGGGACCCTTATACACAAAGGTGTGCCCGAATTCCTTCTCCCACTCCTCATGCAGAACTGCCGTATCCGCCTCTCGGATTAGCTTCAAATGACCCCATAGCAAGCTGGGATTTGGAGGTCCACGAATGTTGCGAAGCGGAGACAACAGCGGCCTGAGTAAGAAGTCGAGGAGGTGGTACAGAGCAAAGGCAGAGACAGCAGTGCCTGCGGTGAGTGTGAGAATTGAAGTGTTCGCTTTGATGGCGGACATGTTGGGGACGTTTAGTTAGTTTGTAGAGTCTTGCGTGCGCTCTTGTCGCATTTTATAGAAGTTATGATTCGCTCGATGACCGGCTGCTGACGAAAGGCTTAGCCGCGGCACTTGGCCACGGCTGCAGTATCAGTGCCTCGGCGAGAACTTGGCTGCGTGGAAGCCAGGAATCATCACTAAATTCATCACAGAGCTGTGATCGACCGTAGGGGCGTGACAGCCCTCAGGCGTATCCAAAAGGAGTGACACGGTCACATGACATTAGCGCCTGTTCGAAAGCGCCCTTGGACCCTGTAAGTGCTTGTGCAACGTGCGAGCCGCCTCCGCTTCACTCTGTCTGTATTCACCTTCTTCCATTGCCCACTGTTTTCTCTCTACCACCTGTACTAAAAGTGACTAAACCATGGCTATGAATCCGAAGACACCCACTCGTCGTCGCGGTCGCTCAGAAGCGAAAACGCCGTTGACACCCTCCATAATTTCTGGGATAAACTCAGTCTCTCTCGCTTCTTCGCCAACCAAGCCGAGTCAAAGCCGACATTTGTCGAAACCCTCGGCTGGCGACTTGTCTAACCCGTTCATTGCACGTTCTAGCTCGAACCTCGAGTCTAAGAGGCGCGGCAAGTCTGTTTCGCGTCCTTCGTCTCCCGTCAGGCGCGCGACGTCGACCAATGCGATCCAGGTCACCGACCAGCTACAGCGTCAGGCTAACGCTGGCGTGATCCGCAAGGGCGGCGTCGAGAGCCGACTCAACGTTGTGTCCTATGATTATGTCCCACCACCTAAAACCGAGGTGAAGCGGTCCAAATCCACACCTGCAACAGGCAGGACTGGGCCAGACCGGTTCATCACCACGAAAGAGGTCGACGAAGTCACTGCGACACTGGAACTCGTCCATCTCAACCCGTCTACTTCCTCTCCCGGACATACTGCTCGAATTGCCGCCGCGACTGGCGTCCCTCTGAACAAGCGTGTGTTGTCGTACCACGAGGCGCCACCACCCCCCTCTCAGGATCCCTTGCTTGCTGCCCAGCGTGCTTCCGCCAAATCCCTCCACTCCCGCCCCGGCGCCCTCCCCTCCTCCACTGGTGCCATCACGAACAAGAGCCGTAAGATCGCCACAACACCCGAACGAGTCCTCGACGCGCCGGGCATGATGGACGACTTTTACCTGAACCTGATCGATTGGTCGTGCACCAACATCGTCGCCGTCGCGCTCGGAGAAGCGACGTACGTCTGGCGCGCGGATACGGGCGAAGTCTCTCCGCTCGGCGAGGCGCCGGAGAACTCGTACGTCTCGTCTGTCAGCTTCTCGAACGACGGCGCTTTCCTCGGCGTCGGCATGGGCGCAGGTGATGTCGAGCTCTGGGACGTCGAAGCGGGCACGAAGCTGCGCACGATGGGAGGCCACCAAGCACAAATTGCAACACTGAGTTGGAATGGGCACATTCTCTCATCGGGATGCGGGGACGGCAGTATCTGGCACCACGACGTCCGAATTGCAAAGCACAAGGTGATGGAGCTCATTGGCCATGCGGGCGAGGTTTGTGGACTCCAGTGGCGTCCAGACGGTGAGTTGCTCGCGAGCGGTGGCAATGACAATGTCGTCAACATTTGGGATGGCCGTTTGGGGGATGTTGGTGAGAATGCGCGGGGAGTAGCCAAATGGACGAAACGGAACCACACCGCCGCAGTGAAGGTGTGTCCTCGTATATCTATAATCAATGGTTAAACTCGTACTCATCCCGCTTAGGCAATTGCGTGGTGCCCCTGGCAATCGTCGCTTCTCGCCTCTGGTGGGGGCACGAACGATGCCTCAATCAACATTTGGAACAGCACTACTGGCGCACGCCTGCATACCCTCAAAACCCCTGCACAAGTAACGTCTATCCGCTGGTCCCCACACAAAAAGGAACTCCTATCTACTCATGGGTACCCGACCAACTCCATCATGGTACACGCGTACCCTTCGCTGGAGTGCGTCGCAGAGATCCGGGACGCGCACGACTCACGGGTTTTGTTCTCCACCCTCAGCCCTGCGGGCGACGTTGTATGCACCGGTGCGGGAGACGAGAACCTCAAATTCTGGAGGATTTGGGAGGTCCCTGTCGTGAAAAAGAAAAAGAGCTTCGTCGGCGAGGGAGGCCTTACCGATGCCGGTATCCTTGCTATCAGATGACTTGTCATTTGGAGGGAACGACTTGTACGACATTTGCTAATTCAATGTGCCACCTTCGATTTGATCTACACTTGGTGCATACTTCCACCTATAACACCCAATTTATAACGGGCGATATCTTGATATTTTTGTATTGAATTCGACTGCAATTGAACGTACACTCTCGCTGGAAGGTGTGCGTGTTTAACTACAGTCACTTGAATAACGTCAAAATCGTATTTATATCCAGAATAATATATGTACAACTGTAGTGAGATGCGAGTTTATTAAAGACGGGTCGGTGCATGAAGATGTATACATAAGTGGCAGTCCAACTCGGGTAATCTTAAGATTGCGCGAGGAGGACGCCCAGTTTCTGAATGTGAGCTTGACAGATTGCCGAGAAGTAAAACTCGTGCTCCGAATTATGGGGTTGAACAAGATTGTGGGCGATCTCATGTGCCAAAGTGAAGTACCTATGAGATTATTTAGTATCCAATAGATCGCGATAAGATCACGCGTACCAAGAGATAAAGGCGTTACTCAGAAGTCCGCTGATCACTTCAGTGTCGTCTGTTTAGATTGAGTCAGATAAGCAGGTTGTAAGGAGTATAAAATGACGTACGCCATGCTTCATAGTATCTGGCGTTGCAAAACAGACTACCGTTGCCATTAAACGCGATGGTAGTGCTGGCCTTGTCATAGAAGATATGGAGGCTTGTGGGTGGAAGGCCGTAAAGTTGGCCGAGTCGTTTAATGATAGGGACGAAACGGAAGACCACATCACGCTTCAAGGTCATGATTTCCGCAGGCTGAGGGTAATCTGTAGAGGTATTGTAAGTTCACAGTCAGAACACAATGCAGCAGAATGAGTGGCTAACCTGCCGAAACGTAAATCTTGATATCCTCGATTGCGCCTTAATCAAATATCAGACTGGCGCCAAGCGCTTTCATTGAGAGAACACTGACCAACATGCTTGAGATCCATGGGATGTCCACTAACATCACAATAGCCATCATTAAGTGTTTCCTTCACCCGCTGCATTTGCTCGGTGTTTCGCAAGAGAGAACGAGTCTCAGGGCGGCAGGCGTCAATGGCGTTGGAGATATTTGCAGCTATGTCTACTTAGTACGAACGTAGTTTGGACAAGGGAAGAAAGTTTACCTATGTTTGTCAATGGCGTGATATGTCCCGAAGGGCTTGCCGGCCTTGGGGTCATTCCATCAGAGGGTGGCTGTAAGCCACCAGAAGGCGTTACTCGACCACTGGTTGTGTTGCCACCACCAAGCTTGCTCTTGATCGAGCTTATAATTGTAGAGGCTGGTCTCGCCTTCTTCTCCGTTCGCGGATCAACATTGTTGTTTAGTGTAGCATTTCCACTACTCGATGTGGCTATTGAACTCGTATCGTTATCAAAAGATCCCGGTACTGAGGCTGGCTTGGTGGATGCCGGGATAGCTGGTGCGGGTGCTAATGCTGGCGTTGGCGCCTGTAGTACGGGTTTCGAGTCGGAAACTAGTGCTGTGCTCTGAGCTTGAGCTTGTCTTGCTGCCTCCTTTGCTGCCTCTCGCTCGGCTTTCTGTTGTTGAAGAATCCGCTCCACTAAACGGATTTAATCAGTAGTTATAGTGCAATGATTTCATTGAATTTAACTTGCCGTTGTAGCCTCGTCGACGCAATGACGAGAGATCCGTTGAAAGAATGGCTGAAAATAGCAAAGCATCATTCTTCTTCGGAGATGAGAAGAGGACCCGACAAAGCGAACTAGCAACTCTGCTCGTTGTAAGTACACAGATTTACATGAGCCAACTAGAGCTACATACTCATACATGTCTACCTGAGTGTTTCCTGATAAAAGTAGATGTAAGGTCTTCCGGCCATATGCGGCGCTTTCCTCTCGAGCAGCCGCTGAAGCCTCATTTGTGCGCGAGACGGATATTGCTCCAAACTTCAGTGACTTTGCAATAGCAAGTTTACCAAAGGTTCGAACAACAAAATTCCCTTCCTGGTTCAGCCAAGAATACGTGACACGTTGGTTGCTATGTGTGTGTTCATGCAAGAAAAGCGGAAGTCGTTGCAGAACCAAAGATCGCACATCATCGGCGACCTTGGATGGCTTGATCTCGGCTGTAACCCGGTAGTCTTCTTTGACGAGTGATGAGATTCGTCGTGCACCAAGGTCCTCATAGAAGCCTGTGTATATTAGAGTCTCGCTCACGGATCAGAAAGGGCTCTACTTACTCTCAAGAAGATCCTCTTGGGGGCAACAGAAGACAGCGTCTCCAAATGCCTGATACTCATTAGCGTCGTCAACAATAACGATGTCTCTAGCCTTCATCAGATCATATTCCAATGACCAGCTATCCTCATCTTCGTTCAGAGTCTTTTTATCTTCTTTTGAAACACGCCGTGACGCTAACAGTACTGGTGACTGCTTCAAGCGATTAATGACAGCCCCCGATATTGAGCGTCGATTCACGGCGATATTACGAAGCTCGGCCAAAAAGCTAACTTTATCAGCAAGCATCAACTACGCAGCGATGGAGACCTACTTGTCTCTTCCCTCCGACAATTCATAGAACTGACGTGGATTATTCAACAACATGATTGCAATTTCTTCGTCGGATGGCTTGTCTTTAGAGCCACAGGCGCTCAAGAAACTATTCGCTCGAGGTCCAAAGTCGACCGAAGCAAATAGCTTCGAATGCATCTGGCCTTTGGACTCTTTGAGGAAGTAACATTGACTTGGTGTCAGCATCCGATAGCCATCGGCGTTTCTGTTCTTGACTGGCACAATTGGTGATATGCCCAGCATGCTGAGTTGGCTGTCAGAGAATTCTAAAGGGATATGTCAGCAGGTTCAAAAACAAGGGTCGAAGATAAAGCCTTACTAGGGATCCTGCCTGATAAAATGGAGAACCATTGGCGTGCAGTTTCTTCATCTTTCGGAGGATTTTCGCGAAGAACCGATACAAGAGTAGAAGAGGGTGGATGTTCATGCAGTCGCAGCTTTGTGAGAGCATCATTCTTGATGTCAGGACGGACGACGTTAAAACCCATCGGAAGCCATTCTTCATTCACAAATACCTGTCGATATGGTAAAGCGCTAGATAGAGTACGAAATCCTTTGCACTTACCTCCTTCGGTTTGGCCATACGTTCACCATCCTTATGTAGAGCAGGAATAAAAGGCACATCTGCATACTTGCTGATTTCGAAGTCGACGTAATGCCGGTGGAATTGATCGAATAGATAATGTAAAGCCTTTGACCTTATGGCCGCATCACTACCAGCTGCCAATTGCACAATAGTGTCCGATGATGGCTGCTTCCTAAGACCAAGTTTGTGCATAAACTTGGCTAGTCACGTAAGTATAGAGCTAATAGTTGTGAATTTGCATGGCCTACCTTCTTCAGAATTATTCTTCCACTTTACTTGAGTTCCCCAATCGAGAATGGGGAGTCCCAGTTCCTTCAGTACCGGAACCGGCTCATAAAGGTCCTTTGCCAAGTATCGATTGCGGTCCACCCACGCCTTGGAGTTATCTATCGATTCTTCTGCCATGAATGCCTTGGTAGCAGCTAGTCGATCCATTTCTTCTTGTGTAAGAGTGGCCTGAACAGACGTCAGATATTTGACCAGATCGTGAACGGTCCAGTCTCCGGTCATCATCATCCTGAGTGGCGGTTTTGAGTTATTTTAGTCTGCTGATATGTTTGATAAACCTCACCGGTTAAAGACGAGTTGTAACTCCACATGTCGGCGCACTCCTAGTGTTTCTAAGACACGATCCAACAGCGAACCTTTGATCGATACAATTGGTAAGTCAGGAAACATGTTCACGTTTGCAAAATAAGCGTCCGAGGGTTTTCGAAGACCAACAGTAGTGGGAATGCAGGTCCTATCTCGAAGTAGTGTGGCTACAGCTTCCTGAGATTCCTTGGACATATTGGCCCAAGACTTTGCGATAACGTTAAGAACACGTTCCGCCCATTCTTCGTTGCGATTGAGATCATGCTCGGGGTCTACGTTTGTGATCGATGGATTAACAACATGTCGGAGCCAGTCGAGGAGGGTAAGCTCAGACCAAGGGAATGCTGCAACGAGTTCTTGAGCGGTAAATTTATCACTCAGAACAGTTGGCATAGCATATGGTGGAAGTGGCCCGTCCAACGGGATATTTGAACCAGGCTGGCGTCGAGTGTTGATGAACGAGGTGACCGCAGACAAGGCTATGATTTGCTCATTGGCGTTCTCTGGAATCTGTACGGAGACTACCATCGCCTGGAGGAGTTGCGAGCGAATAGATATTAACCGCTCGTCTTGCTTGTAGTTCTTTGCCTCAGCAATCCACCACTTCAGGCAGGAAACAGCCTCATTCACTTTCATAGGACGCGCACGCAGCTCATTAATGACATCCTGCATTGTGACATGTTGAACCATCTTCTCGCGCTCCAGAGCCTGCATCATAATGTTTGCTTCCGAAAGATATTCTTGCGGGATCATTGGAAGGTTCTTTAAGAAGGCTGAAAACTGCGGATCCGGTATGCGCACGTCGGCGGCACTGCGAACACCCACTGAAGACATGATTGGTATTGCACGTTTTCCGCCACATGCGAAGAACCATTTCTCAAGCTCGCTTGATATGAGAGGTGAAGGCGTGGAAGAGTGAAAGGTGAAGAACTTGAGTGCGTGGAGAGCACGCTTCTGCAACCAAGCCCGTGTATCCGGATCAGGGAGGCGATCGGCACCTGTCTTCGGAGTAGCACCTTCCCACAGTTGTTGAATAGTTGACATCTCAATTTCGTAAGCCGCTCTCGCAAGGTATCCACCTACTGCAAGAAGATCCTTGTTCCAAACTGCACGAAAGTTTAGTGTCAATACCATCTTTGTAGTTTAATACTCAACTCGCAACATGGCGGTCACTAAGAGAGTATGTTAGGGTTTGTCAATGACTTATAGATGCTGAGCTCACACAAGATCCACAGATTCGCGCTCGACTGTAGGAATAAATCGACTAGACATATGTCCACCAAGGCCAGTCGTTTGTGTCGTCGCATGGCCCTAACAATTGCATCCATATGTAAGCTTTGTGGGCTGTTTGAGCTCTAAAGTATGGCCTACAATGAATATCCTCCCTGCGCCAGTTCTGGAAATGTGTTATTTCTCAACGATGAATGGTGAAATTTCAAGCTTACCCATCTAAATCGGCTCGAAGGCCTTGAAATACGCTACCAGTGGCAGCGGGTTCCTTTTCATCTTCCTCTTTGCTGGCATCGTACTCGGCTTTTCCGGTCTTTTCTGAGGTTAGTACCTAAGTATCAACATTTGATTGACCACGCACGTAAATGAGTTCATACTTAAGTTTCGCTGGCGGATTCTTTTTTGTGGAACGCATGAGCTCAGTCGTCATTTTTTGGTCTACCTTAACATCAACTTCAGCCGTGAAGATGGATAACGTCACATTAGAGATCAAGGTTTCAAGTAGCTTTGAATCATCGGAAACTTGAGGTTGTACCGATAGAGCTGGTACAGACGGCATGGGTGTTACTGTTCTTGCAGGTGTCGATGCGCCGGATAACGCGCCCCAGAAAGAAGAAAGCATGCCGCCTAATTTACGCGGCGCCTCTGTAATTATCTCTTTGGGAAGGATCACAGGTGGTTTCTCGGTCTCGACCGTATGGACCCAGCGAAGAACCTCAGCCGTGATGGCAAGTGCTGATAGATCTTCAGATTAGTGCTAATGGAAAAGACGTTTCACTCACGAGTGGATTGGATTCCGCGGACGTTCATCATACGCCCTGGGCTTGAAGAGTTGAGCCCACGAGGAAGATCGAGTTTCCGGGGCAGTCCGGGTTGCTTTTTGACTCGCGCGAGGCGCTTGTCGTCAAAAAACACGCTGACGTCGGAGAGGTGAGCCATGAACGTGATTGATGAGGCAAGGAAGCGAGTGAAGTCAAATGCGTTTGGGATTGGTCCTGGCTCACGCAGAATCATCTCAAATGTAGTCCATTCTGATGTTTCTGAAGGGTCCAAATTTCGGCGTCTTACGACGAGCTATAGACGTTTCAGTGGAGGTCGTAAAACGTTCAAACATGTGCCACACCTGATCACCTCCGTCCTTGAAGTAGAAGCGCATGCCTTTGTCTACCATATCAAGTCAGTTGACAAAGCTTCGAGAATCAGAGAAACGGAATGTACCTCCTGACATGACTCGGGGTTCCTCCGTTACAGAGAACAGACTGTAAAATCCTAAAGCCAGTTAGCCGTGGAGGAAACGGACACAAACGTTATTACTCACCAACCCCAAACGCTCCAATCTTATCCTCATCAGGGTTGCCATCAGCTGGAATGCTATAAGTTTGATAATCGTGTTGATAATTAATGCTTCATACCGATCTTCTTGAGGCGGCTCCAGTCCTCATCTCTGAACACCATTCCGTTGTTCTTGAATATCCATCGACTCACCTAAGCAATTTATGTATTGAATAAGCAGGAGGATGTGAATCGTCAGGAGAAAGGACATACTGTAGCGGTTTTGAGTTTCGGTAATCGAGGGGGAGGAGCGTCTAAAGCCCCGGCATCGTTGTTGAGCCCTACTTGACTACCATCTTGCATACGATCGACGTATTGCTGAGTCTCAAAGTGTATTTCAACAGCACTTGCCCTTGCATCATCTGAGTTTTGCAAAAGCTCTCGAAAAACTAGGGGAGAACGGATGAAGTACGGTCGTGGGGTGTGAACATGATGTGGATAACATACCAGTGAACTCCGCAGCATAGCGAGCCAATACTTTGTCTATGAGTGCTCTTTGATTAACCTCTACTTGCTCATCGTGTCCCTCTTCCCACTATTTCCATACAAGCATCGTGGATTGCGACACATAGAGTAAGGGCTGTTAGCTCGGATGATGAAGTGCTGCGTAAGCTGGACAACTACGCACACGGTCCGTGTTGGGTGCCATGTCGTTCCGTTGGAGTTGCAAAAGAAAGCAATCTATCTAGGATCAAGTTCAGAGTGAAAACCCCTAGTTCAGGCCGTAAGATAAAAATATGACAGCAAAAGCGATATTGGGGTTGTGCTGGTTCAGTAAGCAGTAGCGGACAACACTGTTGAGGACGGCAAGCGCCCGGAGCCTTCGGGCCCATGGCCGGCGAACAGCAAATGGGCGCTTAACGACATCGGCCTCTCTGGGCTTGACCAATGGCCGCGATGATGGACCTTGGATGGAACCACTCTCGAGCCCTTTTCCCGTTCCTCTGCCAAGGCTCTACTCTGTCTCGACTTCTTACTCTCCTCCTGGGAAGATCCCGTCAGACTCGGTACTTATAAGAAACGACACTGTCACTGCAGCGACAAGACAGCCTTCTCAAAGTAGCGCTTGGTAAAGAAAGTTGTTTGGTAAATCTCGTCAAATCCGATCTGTTTGTACCGAAGCACCAGCTTGCAAGACCGCTGACCAGAATTCTTTGCCAAATTGAAGAAGTTCCGGTTCAGCAATGTTCGCATCATATGTACGGCCCAGACTCTCTCTCGTAATCCGGGAAGTTCGGGCTTTTCACCGACTCCGTAAACGCCAGGCCGACGGCCACAAGGTCTGTATTAAAATCGGCGAGTTACGAAAGCAGGGTGGGAGTTTGGAGTCCTCGAAATCTTTATTGACCGTTGCCGTCCAAACGGTTTGATGCGCAGAACAAGCTGGCAGGATAAACAGATATGGCTGCAATCGCCGATTGAGGGACGTGATGGCTTTAACTCCATTGCCTAAATGACGTTAGGTCAGTAAGCCAATCTGGGCGTTCCCAGCATCAATAACAATCCAAAAGCACTGTTATAACTGCTCGAATTAGCATTTCCTTCCTGATAATTTAACGGAAGTACCTATATTCCCCCATACATCAGTGGGCAAACTCTTGTCCGACAACCACAAGTACAAGAACCCCAAGTCACGGCCGAGAACTGAGTAGAATGGTGTGTCGTCAACTGATCGGATCATATACGTCCACACTACTCCTCTTCGTCGAGACCATCGGTCGTCTCTGCCGATGGATGCTACCTGCGTTTCTCTACTCTGCCCAACTACTCGCGGTCGTCCCGCAGCAACTTGAACCCTAAGGTACCGCTTCTGAGGACTATAAAGTCTCGACACACAACCCCAGGATGAATCCCCAGCACCATGTTCTCCCTCTCGCCCGCCTCCGTCCTCTCTGCCATTCTTCTCGCCACATCCGCTCAGGCGGCATGCTCTTGTGGCTACCGTCTTGCACAGTATTCTAACAGTTACTTCCGGAATGCTATCATCGCCGACTTTACGACCACTTCCCTCTCTGGCACCGCGACATCGTCAAACTGGCTTTCGCAGTACGGCTTTTGGATCGCAGATGGATACCAGGTTGGCGCCGTATCCCGGCAAAGTGATGCTACCGTTCCACTTGGTAGCTACAAGAATGTTCGGATCAACAACCACCTCCTCGAGCTTGTTGTGCCCGGAGGACAAAAAATCACCAACGGTGGCAGTACATCCAACGCACAGATTGAAGGCCCGAGTGGTATCGTAAATGGTGTCTTCACGATGCGTGCCAAAATCGACGACGAGAAGGGTACTTGTCAAGCAATCGTAAGTGATGCACCTATTGAAAGAAAGCATCAATGACTCACCAGATGTGATGGTTTGATTCTAGTTCACCTACCACGATCAAGACACTGGTACTCAAGATGAGCAGGACATTGAAATCCTTGGCTCTTACTTGTACAACACTGGGTCGAACGGCACTCCCCCTGGCATCGAACTTACTGTATTTCGGCCGTTCTTTTTCTGCGATTCTACAGAATACTAACTCCTTTTAAACCAGAACTATGATCCTACAGACCCCAACAACGAGCGCAACGACTACCGCATTGTGCCTTTTACGGCTGACCCTGCTGCTGGGTTCCACAACTATACAATTGCTTGGCTCCCTGGCTCGACCAAGTACTACATGGACTCAACTGCGTTGAACAGCCCAACGAAATACTGTATTTAACTCTTTTTTTGTCTCGTTTAGACACAAGCTGACAATGTTTACAGTCTCTGTGAATCCTTCTGCGTTCATTGTGAACCACTGTGAGTGGTTTGGCGTACTTATACGTTTAGCGCAGTCCTCATGATTTTTTAGGGACGAACGGTGATTCAGGCTTCACTCAAGGCCCTCCCACCAACACCGCTGTGCTGCAAAGTATGTTAGTTCCTTTGATACTAGATGATTGCGCTCATTTCATCGCACAACAGTCCAAAAGATTGTTGCATACTACTCACTCAAAGGCCAGACTTCTCTTCCTTCCGGTTGCACGGAATCGCAAGTCTGCAAGGTTTAATTCGAAAATTGAGCGCAACGGAAGCTGTAATCTAAATGCTTGCCGCCACCTGTCGAAAACGATGGCCCTCAACACAACTCTGTCTCCTTGTATAATGACACCTGTGATATTGACCAGTTTCATGGAATAAAACATGTTGTGTAGTATCAGGGTTATTTGCGTACGTTCGAAAGTAATGAAGTGCAAGCACTTGAAGTGGGTTGCCCGAAGCCTGGACGCTGGAACTATTGGTGTCCTTCAAGACCATTGATGGATTATGAACGCCACGACAATAGTTGCTAAAAAAAAACCGTCTAGAAAAGAATCGTCATTAGTGGCTTGCAGGCTCATTGTAGTACGTCACCTAGTAGCTTAAATAACGGATAGGGTAAGGACGACAAACAGGGAAGACAAAAACGAACGTGCACAACCGCGTATGTAATCGCACGTTTGCGCGACGGTGGTATCGGAGGTTGGGGGACATTTGAGACTGCGGTCCGCTTGGCTGTCGGCCAAGTCACTTCATGGTCCGCTCCTCATCCTCCTCGCGCGCTCGTCCGGCCTTCCAACCTCCAAATGACACTACCACTTACCGCGACCTGCTGCTATTTGAGGAGAGGTTGAAGAGCAATGCTGCCGCTCTTGCGCGGCGCAAGTCTCGTTATCAATGTACTGTACCCATCGATACGCTTTCTCCGCTAATGAACAGAGGCGGCTGACGTACTGGATCCCTCACTTCACCAGACTTTCTGGCCCAATTGCTCGCAATAATTACATTCCTACTTGCAGAGGTGTTTCTTCACACAAACCTGCTCTCTATACCCTATGCGTACCTCTTGCAGAAGGTATTGCCGGAGCTATACGGTCTTGAAGGTATGCAGCGGCCAGAGCTACATCCCTACGTCGCTTGGGGTATGCTCTTCGTCAGCATTACCACACTCGTCCTGTTCTTCGCATCTGGGCTGTATGCAGAGAAGATAGGTTACGCAAATAGGTGCGTAAATCAAATCCATGTAGTGGCCGATACCTGCTGACATCGGCGTTGATATTGCAAGATACGTCCCCCACGCCAACAAAGCTCTGCGCTCGTTTAACATTTACTTGAACGTCCGCAAGCCGCCCCTGAGCACCCGTTATCCTTTGCTCAAACCTCTCTCCTTTCTCTTTCCCCGCACGACACCGTCCACGCCGTCATCGGCCGCTTCACCCACCCGGGAGTCACGCTCGCGCTCCCCTTCTCCCTCTGGCAAGCGCAATCCTTCTCGTTCCCCACTCTCTTCCCCAGAAAGCGACCCTACTTCTCCCGTGACCCAAACTCTTCCCTCTCCGAGACGACAGTCCCACTCCGTTCCACTCTCGCCCATCCCGCCTAGCACGAACCCCCGCGGAGAGCTCATATTCTCCTCGCGCGTCGACCGATCGTTCCGTGAGGGCTACGAGCGCTACCGCAACGCCTTTGAGCGTGCACGCGAATCCAAGGAGCGCGATGCCCTTCGCAAGCATTGGCGTGGCTGGCTCTGGCTCGCCCTCACCGGTCGCCTCACGTCCACTGCACCACAAGCGCCCCCAAGTCCTGCACCAACTGCCAGCACGCTTCCCAGCCCTGCACCCTCGCGGGCAGGCACACCTGTACCAGCCAATGGGCGTGCAACACCGCAGCCTGCTACAGGCGGTCGGGCTACTCCGGACTTACCCATTTCTGCGGTGCCGCCCCTTCTACGCGAGGAAAATGGGGGCAAAAGCCGCAATTCCCGTCCGTTGCGTCGACAGTCCCGGGATAAGGGTGGCAGTGTTGGGAGAAAGACTTCCCTTGCAGTTAGGGCAGATTAGCAACCCGCTGAACTTTTGTCCTCAGAGCTCACCTAGCTATGAGAGCAAAAGGATAAGCATTAACTTTGTTGTTGAAGTCCAATTGCTCTATTCGTTGTACAATATAAATAGTTTAAGAAATTATGCCCTGAAACCATAGTGTGAAACGTAGCAGAGAGTACAAGTTTTGATGTGGTAGCAGTTACAAAAGCAAGGAAAATAAGGGTGGATGATGAAGTTTGAGGCATGGAAGCAGTCTAACAGAATCCATCAGTGCTGGTTCACAAACAGGGAGGTTGGCAAACTAGCAGGCTTTGCAGGTATGTTTTGGGTGTTTGTCAATATCTGGAACAATGCACACAATTAACTAGGAATAGCTAACAATCCAACTTCTGATAGTAAAATCTGTGTTCAACATATCAATAAATGCAGCCCACACTGCAAGCAAAACTTCACATAAAGGGGTTGATTCATTTGTTTAGGATCTTGGAGGCATTATGTTGTTTTTAAACATTAAATGTATTTTAATAGACTACTCTACTAGAATATTTTGCTTATGTCAGCGCTATTTGATATATCATGTGATCATTACAACCTTTAATTTCATATCTCTACCCCTTTACAGCTTACCATCACCATCACTACCATTCAAAGATTATTAGTAAATCTAACTGTAAGTGGGACTGTGAACCTGGCCTGCCTTCACCATGGATCATTCAAGCTAAAAACCTTTGTTTCATGTATACAGCTTCATGTCTCAAAAAATTAGATACAACAAAGCAATCCTGGCCATTGAAGAGTATACATGCAAGTGGCAGGCCTGCCAGGCTGTCATTGGATGTTACTCTGCATTTATAGCTGTAAGTGAACTTCTGCCTGGTTGCTTTTTGCTTTTCTGAGTGACACAACCCAACCAGCATCTGAACAAACATTACAAGGAAAACCCTGGGAGCTGCCTCCATGACAGATGCAAGGGTCTTTTGCCACATGAGACAATAGAGGAGCACCAGGAGCGAAGGCATCCAGTAAAATTACCATGTCCTGTTCAAGGTAACAACAAGACTTATCTACTGTTCTAATCTGACATCTTGATCCAGACTGCATCATCTATGTGTCACCTGCAGATGAGGAGACACTGCTGACCCACATCAAACATTCTCACCCACTTAAGAGAGGGGCCAAGCACACATTTAAGCCAATCTTTTTACCCAGAGCAGTCCAGTCCTACCCTATCCCACCCCCTCTTCCTGGGCCTGGCACCCTCAAGTTGCCTATTTATCCTCATAAGAGCAGTTTAGTATCTGTTCCTACTTTCACTCCTTCCCCTCAAAAGCGACACAGACTTGTCAGAATGAGTGTTCCAGAGGAATCTGCCTCTGCACCTTCTGTGTCACAAGGCAAGGAGGAGGAGGAGGAGGGAGATGAAGATGAAACTACTGGGGGAAGACAATTTCCTAGATGTCCTGGAGGAGATTTGGCCATGGTCATGGTGGTGGCTATCAGACTTGACAAGGATCCAAATGCAGTGTTGAGTCCTGCTGGGTGGGCTAAGAAGGGTGTGCACTCAAGAGCATGATATTGTGTGTGCTTTTTTTTCTTAATTGTCCTGTTGCTTTCTCTTGTGCTTGTTTTGCTTTCATACTAATCATCAGACACATTAACTGTTGATAAGGAAGAATATTTGGACTTGGGATGTATTTGATTAAAATAGTAAGGTTTTACAGTTTAGAAGTAGGTACATAAATCTTGGAAAGGCCAGCATGTATTTCAGATGAGAGTGCTGTGCTCTTCCGAGATACATTCTCTACAAAGACATGTGTATAACCACCCACAACAGCTGGAGTATCACTACCCTCCTTAAAAATACCCACTTCGTAGGTTACAGAGCTCTTGCCAATAGCATTAACTCTGAGTCCAAGGTCCAGTGCATCAGGAAAAGAGAGTGAAGAAAAATACTGTGCTGAGGAAGTAACAACCAATCCAAGAAGAGGCGAGTTTGGGGGTTTGAGGCCGCAATGCTTAATGAGGTATGTGTTAATGACCGAGTCAATGAGATTGTAGGATGTAGCGTTGTTCATGTGAGCATATTGGTCATTGTCACTCCTATAAAAGTGAATCAAGCCTTTCGGTTCACTAGGCCGACAGAAAAACTACAATACTCACCACCGAGTCTGATGTTTTTGCCAGTAGAGGTAGTCAGAGCGGCGACGTCCTTTGAGCGACGCGTTTGTCGGAGAGGATGTCATTTCCTTTACGGTAGTATTTCAGTCGGAAGACGTTTACACAGCGATATCGGCAGGTTTTCGCCACAAGCAGGTGTTCCTCTCACGTCTTCCGCTCTGCAGACGACGTCGCCAGGAGTGAAGCAGCAAACCGGCTGACGCGTTCGTCCGAAGCCCAGCGTCCGAGACCCGGCGCGGCCGCGCGTCGCTCGCTCGAAAGAGTCTTGGGCGCGTGCGCGTCTTCTCTTCCAGCTCATTCTCCCTTACCGCGCTCGCTCCCCTTCCTCCACCTCACCACTTACGCGTAAAAAGAACATCTGACCGTGACTATGGAGGTCTCATTCGGAATCACCGGCAAAGGCTACACGTTGCTCGCGGCGGACACGACTGCCGCGCGGTCGATCGTCAAGATGAAGATCGACGAGGACAAGATCAAGGAGCTCTCCTCCCATCTGCTCATGGCCTACTCCGGAGAACCTGGTGCGCACTCGCTTATTCCCTAGGGGACCCGTCCTGCCCCATTTTTGACGGAACGCTCACCGGCACGCCCCGTGCACCCTCCAGGCGACACCGTCCACTTCGCAGAGTACATCGAGCGCAACCTGCGCCTCTTCCAGATCCGGAACCTCTACCCCCTCCGACCCTCCTCCGCCGCGTCCTGGATCCGTCGCTCGCTCGCAGAGTCTCTCCGGAGCCGCAAGCCCTACCAGGTCAACCTCCTCCTCGGCGGGTACGACGTCGCCACGCACGAGCCACACCTGTACTGGGTAGACTATCTCGGCACGCTCGCGAGCGTACCGTTCGCGGCGCACGGATACGGCGCATACTTTGCGCTGAGTTTATTGGACAGGTGCGCGGTTATGTTCCAACGTGAATGTCTTGTATCAAGGGCTAACGTTGTCTGCTCCCAGGTACCACAACCCAGAGGCATCTCTCGAAGAGGGCATCGAGACACTGAAGCGCTGCATCGATGAAGTCTCAAAGCGACTCGTGGTATCGCCTGGGAGGTACAAAGTGAAGATTGTCGACAAAGACGGGGTGCGCGAAATCGAAATCTAGAGCATGGAGATCCCCTTCGTCGGCGATGGTGTATGTTCTTCAGGACCTGTATTCTAATTTGCAATCAAATACCGCTTTCTCTTTGCAAGGTTGTCCTTAGTTTCCCCCATTTTCTTGCCACTCGGACGAATATCTTGCGCTTCGAAGGGGTGGAGAGGATAAATGATCTATAGACCTGAGTAAACATATTCTAAGAAAACGCGCTATGGTTATGGATTGGAAACATTAGGTAACGCGGAAGTAGCATAAAAAAAAGGAAAACTGGTCATGAAATAGTGTTCAAGAAAAAAAAAGCGAGAAGACGAGCATGCTTCACATCGATAGGAAACGGAGACTATGTGACGGATTCTAAACGAGGAATAAGAGAATCAAGAAGCGTTCGGTGCTGGTACACAATCGCGTGACTATGCAGCTGTGTGAGCGAGAGTGGTCCTATTCAAGCCTCCATCAGAATCTTGGACCATCAAGAAACAAATGTCATATAACTCACCTCCCAGCTTCCTCCCAATGGCTGAACAAATCCCCATACACCGCACTCAGATCATCCCCACCCCCATCTACCGTTCCGTTCCCACCGGGTCCGTTCCGCGACGAATAGCTCATCTCACTGCTCGACCATGACAGGTCAAGCACAGACGAAGTCACGCCAGTCGGCGCTGACGAAGTTATCACAATTTCGGGAGCTACGAGCTTGAATGTGTCGCCGTCCTCATTGTCATCGCGATCATCGTGGTCGGATGCAAAGGGAGAAGGGGAAAGGCGCGTGCCATGCACTCTTGATCCTGACGAGGTGTGACTCGCATGGGTATGAGTTGATGATGGCGTCTCTACCCTAACCACAGGCGTCGGCTCTTGCTTGGGAGCGAGCACCGTCTCTAAAACTCCAAATGTGTTCGTCCTCGTAAAACCGGGGTGGTTGAGGCGCGTCGTCAATGTAAGTGGCTGGCGAGCCTCATCCCGCGGGTTCAGCTCCAACTTCTCCGTGAGTGCCTCGTTTTGGAACACCTTTTCGAGCGTTTGGCTTTTGATCTCTCCCTGATCAAGCGTCCGTGACCTCCGGGTCCATATGTCAGAAGTATTGCGCACGAGCGCATGACCGGCGCCATGTTGAAGAAGCTTGAGCGGTTCTGCGTGGACACTGTTTCTTGTATCGGTATGAGGTTTCAAGACTGCTCCGACGCTCATGCTCCGCCGCCTCTTGGCCGGAGAAGGGGAGGTGATGTAAATCGCGGGCGGGTTCGACACGTCTCGAGGTGTCACTGGACGAGAGTTGGGCTGAACTTCCATTTGCGCTGTCGCGTAAGTCCGAAGTGTGCCCACACTGGCGGTTCTCCGGACTGGATTTGACGCGACGGACTCCGCGACCGGCTGTGGAGAACCGTATCTCGAGTAGGGAGCAGACGTGAATGTAGGTGACGGGCCTCTTGAGCCGACTGTGCTTGACGGGATTCTGCTTAGCCGCACTGACGTGCTCGTTCTCGAGAGTGCAGCTGGAGCAACGATCTGAACGCTCCGAAGCGAGCTAAGCGAGCATACACGCTGGTGCGCAAACATAGGATGGATCACGGATGACTCAGGTGAGTCTATGTGACGGACCGATGCCTGAGGTGTAGTTTGTGATGCGTTCGAAGATGCTGATAGTATGCTAAGCGGTGTACGTGGTGTAGCTGACACAGAATTCATGCCAGCAGTCGACCCCATCGCCGGCGTAAACGGAATCATTGGCGAATCCGCCGGTTGACCCTCCAGCGACATCGCCGAAAGCGAAAGCGAGCTAGCCGAGGTTGCAGAAGTAGCCGAGCCGATGAGAGGCGTGATCGATGCAAGCGACATGGACGGCGTAGAAGTGCCCCCAAATCGCGGCACGGGTTTTCGGCGAATGGAGAATCGAGATTCGGAAGACGAGGCGGAGGTGACGCTCCCGCTACGGCTGTGCGGAACTGGGCTCCCGTGGGGGGTCACGATGGGAGAGCCGATGGAGGGAGAGTGAGGGTTAGGCAAGGGTCCATAAGAGGACCAAGTGGAGTGAGGTGTGCCGAGAGGCAGATGGATGCCGAGGCGGGATACGGCCTTTGGTGGGATGAATGCGAGACCCAGTGGGTTGGAGTTCTGTGTTGTGCTACCTGATGGAACAGTTGGAAGAGCGCCAGAGTTTGATACCGGGGACGATGTTTTACGTGCTTGCAAAGAAGGCGGATGTGTCTGAGAAGAGAAGCGGTCAAGCAAAGCGAGGCCACGAGACTTTGCGAGAACGGGCGAAGGAATTTGTGTGCTAGATTGTTCTGGCAGGGACAACGTCGAGTCCAATACACATGATCCTGAAGTAGGAAAGTACTTTGTCAACAACAAAACATGTATACAGGAGACGTGAATTGACCTGGCAACGGAGGTGACAAGACCGGGCCTAGACGAGGCGATACACCACTCAAAAGCGAGTGTACGCTGGTCGAAGGAGAGTATGCCATAGTTGATCGACTCGCCATTCTTTTCAGTCGTCGCAAGGGTATCTCGTCTACGGTCCTATGCACCACGCTCTGTTCCTTGTCTTGCGCAGCCGCCTCAGCGCGGGTGGTTGTATCTACCGCCCGCGTGATCTTGATCTCCCAGCTCGGAGAGCCCAGCATGCCTACTAACAGGCCCGCGCGAGAGCTCTTTCTCTTCTCCTCTTGTGGGGCTACAGCATCTCTCGTATTCTTCTCTGCGCTTTCGATGTCTCGTACCCCAAACTCATGTAGCCGACTCGTATCCGTCCAAAGGGAGGACTCGTCGAAAATATTGCGTTCAAGCTGGACATGTGTGATCGGCGGCCTATGAATGGACCTGATGCGGCGATGCTTGATGTACCAAAACTTGAGCAAGAACAAGCCGGCACAGAGGAAGAAAAGGCCGAGGCCTAGTGCGAGAGCGATCCCAGGTCCGACAAAGGGCTCAGCAGAAGGCGCCCTTTTCACGGCTACCATATCTCTGAGAATGAGAGGGTGTGCTGGAGAGGACAAGAAAATCCAAAGAGAAGGTGAGGCAAGGCCAGCACGATGGCGTCGAACATTTGACTCAGATTCGAGTGGGAGCTGAACCATTCCCGCCAGCCCGCCAGAGTGACAGGTTGTTGGCCTTCACGCATCGTTGTAAATGAAATGCCTGCTTTGAGACTTTACGAGTCGCTAAAGACGCCTAGTGTTTGCTTCAGTATTCCGAGCAGTGGCGGTATCGTTATTCATGTCAGAGAGAAGTTGATATCTTATCTCGGCAACCACCACCAAGGTGAGGGAGAGCCGTCGAGGAGAAGGACAAGAAGCGGCAGCCACTACGTCGTCTGGGTTGTCACCGGACCGCGCTTCCAGTCACGTGTGTAAAATTCATGACGCGCGGAGAAGCCGTTCAGCCACTTCCTTTCCTCCTTCCGGCAAACTGATCATGGCAGAAAGCCGAAGAGGTTCTCCTATGTCTCGATTATTTTATTTTTTGTACGCACCCCTCTTCTGAGAAGTTTTGGCCAAAGCTCGCGTACCATTCTCCATGAGATCCGGGTGCGCGAAGAAGGGAGAACGGGTCGTCTGACCCCTTCTTCCTCCTTCCTGAAGCCCCTACACGCACTTCGTGTTTTTCTTCAAATACCCTCGATCACGGTTCGCCGTCTCAAGGGTTCTCCCGTACGACTACACACCCACGTCTCCCTTTGCCCTAAGCGCAAAGCATGTCCACGGCCACTCCAAGTTCGAACACCGGGGCTTTGTATGGCGATACCGGTGCGTAGCCAGAACGGGCTTCGATGCATCACACCTTTCACCTTGACACCTCGTCACTCTTTTCGTCTTTCAGGCTTGAAAGGGCTTTGGCATTCGGGGAACGCCTATGTGATCCTATGCGCGCTCCTCACCTCTTGTGGTGGCCTCTTGTTCGGTACGTCACACCCCTCTCACTCTCTTGCTCGTACTCAGCATGAACCATGTTGGGTGCAGGTTACGACCAGGGCGTCATCTCTGTAACGCTCGTCATGGACCAGTTTCTTTCACGTTTCCCAAAAGTTGACGACAATGCCACGTCTTCCGCCTCTTTCTACCGTGGCCTCATGGTACACCCCCATTTCTCATTCTTCGAAAGTGGGTCGGCTCTGAACGCCTTGTCCAGACTGCTATGATCGAACTGGGCGCCATGTTGGGCGCGATCATGTCCGGCTATACTTCTGAAAAGTTTAGTCGCAAGTATGCCATCCTCATGTAGGTCGCATTTACATGCATCTCGCCCAACTACCAACTGAGTTCATTCCGTAGCGGTATTGTATTCTTCATCGTCGGTTCTGCGATTCAGACCGGCTCCGTCGCGTACGCGATGCTTGTCGTTGGTCGTTTGATTGGTGGTATGCAAATTTGATTTTCTCTGTGCTTCAATCGCTCAAAGGGTACGTGAATTGTAGGAATTGGGATCGGCACGCTCTCGATGGTTTCTCCGCTCTACATGTCTGAAGTTTCGCCTCCCAATATTCGTGGCGCCCTGCTCGTTCTCGAAGAATGGAACATCGTATTTGGCATTGTCGTTGCGTACTGGTACAAAACCCCTCCTCGTACACATTCCAAGTTGAATCCTTGAGCTAAGTCGTCTGCAGGATCACCTACGGCACTCGCTACATCGACTCAGAATGGGCCTGGCGCTTCCCCTTCCTCCTCCAAATTCTCCCTGGGTTCCTTCTCGCCGTCGGCATCTTCTTCCTCCCCTTCTCCCCGCGCTGGCTTGCCGCTCATCGCCCCGCCGACGCCCCGCCGTCCCTCGCCCGTCTACGCCAACTGCCCCCGTCCGACCCACGTGTGCGGAGGGAGCACCTCGAGATCCGGGCCGAGGCAATCTTCCAGGCGGAGATCCACGCCGCGCGTCACCCGCGTCTCCAAGGGATGCCGGGCTGGAGGGGCGAACTGTACAGGGAATTGGCGAACTGGGGAGACTTGTTCAGGCCCGGTTGCGTGAAGCGTACGATTGTCGGCACTGGCTTGATGTTCTTCCAACAGTTTGTGGGAATTAACGTATGCACTTTTTTCCTCCACTCACCAAACCAATGAATATACACTAAACGTTCTTTTGTTTTAAGGCGCTGATTTATTATTCGTCCTCGCTCTTTGAAACACTTGGACTAGCATATAATACTCGGTGTGTGCTATCGTATTTCTTACCTTGGCCATGATTTTGCTCACACTGTCCCTCAGCCTGGTTATGGGTGGCGTGATGAACGTCTGCCAGCTTGTGGGTGTGACTCCATCCTTTTTGCTCTTGGACGTCGTCGGCCGCCGCACACTGCTCCTCTGGGGATCGGTCGGCATGACAATCTGTCACGTCGTCGTCGCAGCGCTTGTGGGGACTTACACAGGAAAGTGGGAGAACAACCAGGATAAGGGTGAGCTTGGGTTGGGTTGCTCGCAAAAAATGCACGAATCGCTGACAACTTGCCGCACAGGTTGGGTTGGTGTTGCCTTTATTCTTCTCTACATGATCATCTTCGGGCTCACCTGGGGACCCGTCCCGTGGGCCATGCCGAGCGAGATCTTCTCCTCCTCTCTCCGCTCCAAGGGCGTCGCCATCTCCGTCGTCTCTAACTGGTTCAACAACTTCATCATCGGCCTCATCACGCCCCCGCTCGTGAAGAACACCCACGAGGGCGCGTTCATCTTCTTCGCCGTCTTCTCCGCGCTCTCCTGGGTGTTCACCTTCTTCCTCGTGCCCGAGACGAGAGGCAAGACGTTGGAGGAGATGGACAGCGTGTTCGGGGACCACGCGGGCACGGATGACCAAGCGCGCAGAGACGCGATTCTGAAGCAGCTGGAGATGGAAGACTCCTCTGCGCATCAAACTTTGGAGGAGAAGGAGAAGGCGGATATTGAAGCCTGATGGACCCTTCCTCGAGTATAGTTTAGGCGTTGTGTTATATGATACCTTAATAAAAAACACTTACTGGAGATACTTGGTTGGGATTTGGTGTGCGCAAGAGGAACAGAGGTCTGATATGCTCAAAAAGGGGTTTCTGCACATCAGTAACGATGTTGCGTAGTGCGGGGTTATTAAAATCAAGTACAAGATCTATAGATAATTGACGTCGAATGAGTAACGTATACAGACATGCTTATATAAATTCTAACCCCAATATCCCTATACTCATGAATCAGAGACATTGAGAAGCTGACCGGTTCAAAGTTGGAACTGGTTCCACTAAAAGCGGGAAGCTGACAAATTGATTTAGTGGCCAATCAGAGACGTGAGGTTCGGTCCACTGTGTAGATATAGTTGGCTGAGGACTTGTTTACGAAAAGGTAGCCATTCGACTGCCGGATTCACACCTTGGGCTCGGGGCTTGAAACTGAAACGGTAGTCGGGCGTACGGCGATTTGTGAGCACGGCCCCAGCTATTACATAAGTGGGCCAATCATATTCCTTGATCCCCCACTTGAACTTGGTCATTCGTCTCACAAGATCCGGGCTTGGCCATATGTGCTTGAACTCATGTCTGCTCGGCCACTTAATTATATTATCCAGTGGTGCTTATGATCATGGCCACCACGTTGCTGAGCTAACTGCTCTGAGCCGTTATCTCCCGGTTGTCCTTTTCCAACGCTGCCGCTGACTCCTGTGCAAACTACAAGATGTCCCCCGCACTTCAAATCGACGATGTTGTCCACCTGATTGTTAGCTTCATCCAAGCGAAGCATGATCTTGCATCTCTGTTGCGCACTTGCAAAATATTTGAGGATCATGCTCGCAAGAAACTCTGGCAAAAGCTCATTCATACCAGCACGCTTGTGCGCTTGATGCCTTCCGACGTGATTTCGGATAACGGAACTGCCTTGAAGTTGGTGCGTTTTGTGCTTTAAACACGCACTCAGCGACGCTAATGTCGACCGCTTTCAATCGGCACCTTACAGGCTGATGACTGCACTTATAACGTTCACTGTCCGAGCGATTGGGTTGGTTCTCGTTTCAAGCTGTATGCACGCTGCGTCAAAGACTTTGGACCTTACACAACCGGCGATGACTTTACGCGCACCAAACAATACCCTTGTGTTAGCTTCGACATTATCGATGCATGGAACATATATCACAAGACGTTTGGCCCGTCTCTTCCTGCATTGCGAGCTCTTCATTACACTCAAGTTAGGGAGCCACTGGATGCAGATGTCACCAAGTCATTCCGCCTCATGGGGTGCTTATTTCAACCTGCTATAAATTCCCTGTTACTGGACTTTATACAAAGCTCCAACTACGCTATCAGTAATTACATTCAACTTTTTAAAGCGATGAAAGACCTCGGAAATACTTTGACAACCCTTACTCTTGTGGAGCGCACAGAACGACCACTCATACCAGGACTTTTACAGGATATAATACCTAACCTACGCAGCCTGACCCATTTTTATGGAGGTATTTGTATAGACAGCATAGACAGCTTAGCTGTGCTTCCTCGCCTCGAGACGCTTTCTGTCAGGATATCCAGTAACTTTCGTCCATTAAGTCCGGAGAACGAGAGATCCTCTACATTGTTCCCTGTGCTTGAAGTCTTACAATTGGAGCAACAACAGCTTGACCTGGACACAGTTAGCGTAGAAAGCCTCTTATCCATCGTT
Source organism: Waitea zeae (assembly GCA_037855215.1). Lineage (NCBI taxonomy): Eukaryota > Fungi > Basidiomycota > Agaricomycetes > Corticiales > Corticiaceae > Waitea > Waitea zeae. Next base: position 22,425 of record JAZHGK010007027.1, on the reverse strand, counting down.
CGCTGTGTCTCCAGTACACGCCTCTCACGCCTTCATCTCCGTTGGGGCCGCTTCGTACCACCACGCCACCAATTGTTGCAGATCAGGGAGACACTTTCCACGCCTCCTGTCAGCGACGGCCTTCGTGAGGTGGATCTTGGGTTCGGTTACAATTGCCAAAACGATGCCGTAGCAAGTAATTCGAGCGACGTCTTCGAAATAATTGCCGCAAGCGTCGGAAGTCTTCCAAACCTGATCAAGCTGACGCTTCCAAATAACTCGTTCAGTTTTACTACTCCAGAAGCTGCCACATCCATCTTGTCGGTCCTTGATCATCCCGCACTTCAGGGCATACGTTTGCCAATGACGCTGCCTGCATATAACGCGGTGGCTCTAGGCCAGACAAGATGTCTTTCAGTTTGGATAAATCATACTGCCCTTCTTTTAGATCCTCATTGCAGTGATCTCGGATCAGTATCGCCCATCACTAGCATCGAGGAACTTGGAGTGATGAATCAACTAGAGTCCGAAGCCATGAATCCAGGAGTGGCGGCGCCAAGACTCCGTCTACAGTTTCCTCAGTTAAGAAAAATTATTTGCATGGACGTCACTGCAAATGAACGCTTCAAGCTACGTGCTGGTTTGACGGATCCTTGCACATGTCGTACAGTGGCGGAGTTGCTCAATGTAGCGTTCGAACGTGTACTTTTTTAGAATACAAACAGAGCCTCCACAGCTGTTGTTTGCCTCTTTGACATAGCCAAAATGCATGCATCTAGAAGAATAGATAGGCATTTGGAGTGTCCAGCATTGGACACAAGGAAAAGCTTAATAACAGAATGCTGTGGCGCTAAACAACATTAGAAGAAGCTCATAAGATGGTTAATTGCTATTACTTAGATGACTATGGCTATGAATAATAATCAAGCCAAATACGGTATAGAAAGGCAATATTTGATAGGAGGATGTGATGTGGTTGGAGAATGTTGTATTTTGGCTAAGATAGGCGTCAAACAATGGTATGGGCCATCACATGACGCAGCTTTTGGTAGGGGAGTTAGTAGCAGGTTGCAACATAGTACATAAAGCTTAATCTGTTATCATCACTTTTTACAACAATTTTGAAGAATACTCAAAGGAAGCACTTCATTGCCGTTTTGAGCTGAATAAGTATGCTCCTCTTCATTTGTTTTATTTGTGTTGAATGGCGAGGATATTGAACTTTCTTCAACCTTTTCCCAGCCAAACCCACATTCTTTGTCACGTGATAACCCAGATCTTGCATGTCTTCTATCTTGGTTTCATGCGCCACTGAAGCATAAGTGGCAGCTTTCATGGATGACGACATGACACAATGACGATTTACAGCACTTGTTTGCGTCATGCCGTGTTGAGCTTTGCCTTCAGCCCTTTGCAAAACCCCGCTTCAAGCCTGCTAAAGTAACAAAGTCAATATCTGCTCGCTGAGCTGGTTGAAACACCCAGTAGCTATCAACGCTATTAGCTCAACACCATCGACTGAGCAATTATGCACTTTGCACTTGAAATCGATGAAATCGTACATATGGTCGTCGGCTTCGTTCAAAAGAACCATGATCTTGCATCATTGTTACTGACCTGCAAGACATTCGAGGATCACGCTCGCAAAAGACTTTGGCAAAATATCGCCCATGCTAGCATACTTGTGCGCTTAATGCCATCTGATGTGGTTTCTGATGACGGAAAAATTCTGAGATTGGTTAGTCTTATGATTCAGTCATGCTCTCGATTGTTGATTCTGGAATGCATCTTTTGTAGGCTGATAGCAGCACTCATAACATTCGTTGTCCAGGCGATTGGGTCGGTCCTCGCTTCAAGTTGTATGCACGGTGCATCAAGAACTTTGAGCCGTATACGAGTGAAAACACCTCTAATTCCACTAGACGTTATCCTTGCATCAGCGCCAGCGTCGTTGATGCATGGCGGCTATATCACGAGATGTTTGGCCCGTCTCTTCCTGTGTTGCAGGCTCTTCATTATTACCAAGTTCGCGAAGCCTGGAGCACAGGTTTCAGTACTTCACTTTGTCTTCTGACATCTTTATTCCACCCTGGCATAAAATCGCTGCAATTAGATTTTATGGATGGCACATACCGTTCCTTGAACAACTGCGTAAAAGTGTTTCAGGCGATGAAGGAGCTTGGCGACACTCTGACAACACTGACTATCACCAGAAGTTTTGGTACGGGGCCACAGAACAGGACGTCCAACCTTTTACAGACCACGATACCTCACCTATACAGCTTGATTAACTTTTATACAAACGTATCCATGGATGACTTGTACTGCTTAGCTGCACTTCCGAATCTTGCGTACGTTTCCGCCGAGATATCCAGTAGATTTCATCCACCCACTCTGATGGGAGACGCAAGTGCCGGGTCTGTATTGTTTCCCGCGCTCGAGCATTTGAAATTGAATCAACAATACTCTGACCTGGAAGTAATGGACGTGGAAGCCCTTTTATCGACCATTTCACATATTTCTAGTACACGTATTACATACCTTTCTCTTGGCTGGGACCGCTTCTCGCCATCACCTCGTCAGTTGTCGCGGATTAGTGAGGTGCTCTCCTTGCCATCGATCAGTCATAGCCTCCACGAAGTGAATCTTGAGTTTGGCTGCGCTTGCAGATACAGAGCCATAGTTAATTCAAGCGCTGTCTTTGAAACAATTGGCCCATGCGTCGAAAGACTTCCAAACCTGGTCAGGCTCACCCTTCCAAATAATTCATTCAGCTTTGCCGCCCCAGATACGGTCACAACCGTCTTGTCGCTTCTTGCTTATCCCGCGCTTCAGGACATGCGCTTGCCCATGACACTGTCTATGCTTAGCGCCATGATTCTTCACCAGTCAGCCCACCACTCGACCTGGCTGAAGCGCGTTGCCCTTATTGTGGACACTCGGTACAGTGATTTTGGATTGGTGCCGCCAATTACTATCGTTGAGGAGCTTGGAATAATGAACCAACTGCGCGCTGAAGCCATGGATCCAGAAGTAGCAGCACCAAAGCTACGTGTGCAATTTCCTCGGCTAAGAAAACTTGTCTGTATGGACGTCACCAAATACGAGCGTTTCAATTTATGCTACGAAGCAACCTACTCTTGCACGTGTCGTATGGTCGCAGAGCTGCTCAATGTTGCATTTGAACATGTGTTTCTGTAGGATGTAGAAAACCTTACGTACCATTTTTCCTTCTCTATCTTTTGTACAATAATGTAGTTGACATTGTATTTAAACTTTGAAGAAATATAAACCAAGCGTTTACAGTCATTGGTTCTAAGTTGGACAACGGATTCCGAATAGGCCAGTGCGCTTAAGGTTAAGTTTAATGACACAAAGTTCGGAAATGAAGCAAGGTCTGCATGAAGCTATTGCATCGCATTCTTAGCCCAGAGCGGTTTTTAAGTAGCGCATTGCTTAGGCTGGTTGCATATGCAAAGAGTTGTAAGATCATGGACGAGGACGTGGTTCTGCACAGAGTTACGAGAGGTAGTAGTTTGTATGATCTCGGCTCAGTGTCCACGTGATTACTCACTCCTTCGCGGGACTCTAGTCCCAACCAGTCTCCTAGGACTGTTCCCTACTTATGATCGCTACCAATTGCCTTGACCCCTAATGCGTCTTTGATCGAACGATTTTCTGCTGACATCAAGAATAAATGAACAAGATACCTGCTGAAGTCTTGAACGTCATCGCATCGTACCTCCGGCCCACTCTCTATAATGGCGTTCATTCACAGACACTGGCCAATCTCGCGCTCACAAACCACACGTGGCACACTGTCGCAGAAATTCAGCTTTATCATACTGTCGACCTTGAAGGGGTAGACGAGCTTCGCTCTTTCTTGTATGCCATACTCCGAAAGCCATCCCGCCGAATCCTAGTGCGGTCAGTCACACTTGGATGGGATGAGTTTAACGACACACCAGCTTATGGAAGGATAGAAACTGGGCGGTTGACTGAGAAGGAGTGCGAGGAAGAGATCGCGAGGATCGAAGCTGACGACGTCGTCATTGGTCTAGCGATGACTGAGGGTCGACGACGTGATCTCCCCTTCAATGTCTATCTGTCGGAATTCGGTGGAATTGCAGACGCTTTCATTGCTTTTATGTTTCACTTTCTTCCAGCCCCGCAGCATTTTGAGCTGAGGATCAACAACCTTCCTCGAGTTATCGCTGCATGTTTCCCTAGTCACTTACCAGAAAACGATGGATACGTGCCCCCAGCAATGATCCAGTCCCTCCGTTCATTCAAAATCACGCATCTCAAAAAGGACGGCATGGAATTCGTCGCAGTGCCGCCAGTGCTCATTCTACAATCGTTCAGGCTCCCTTCCCTACGTGACCTCACCATTTATCACGTCGGCGGCGAACAAGTCTGGCGCATATCGTCACCGTTGATCGAGTACATACGAGGCCTCTCCACCGTCACCCGTCTCCAAATCTCCAACGCCGGCGTCCCCGACGGCGCGTTGCTCGCTAAGCTGCTCACCATTCCGATTCAGCTGGAGGTCCTCGAGCTCACACACGTGTCCATGATCCTGCCCGACTGGGACCCCGAACAGTTTGAGCGGTTCGGGGACGGCATCCGCACGCTGACGCACCTCCGCCGTCTGGAGATCGTAGACTGGAGCGCGGAACCGACCGATTGGGTCGACGTAGGTACTCTCGGCTCTCTGCGCGAGCTGGCCTCGCTCACCCATGTGCACGTACGGGCGCCGCTCCTTTTGGGAAACTGGACAGAAGGGGCGGAAGACGGGCCGAGACTGGAAGAGGTCTTACCGAAAGGTCTTCTCGAGCTTGACCTCGACCAGGACGAGCGGTGGGCCGATCCACAGGAGCGAGGACGTTTGATCGAATTCGTGCGCAAGAGCAAGCTGAAGAAGTTGTGGGTATTGCCAGACACTGACGGAGAGATCGCCGCAGCCTGCGCAGAAGTCGGGACCCAACTCAACTCTCAGCTCCATCAGCAGTCGTTGATGGGGTGGCGCTGGGAGCATATGTGAATGGTTCGTCGTTTCGATGGTCTCGTGCGCATGTGTCAATGCTCTAAACAATCTCTAGAAGCATCCTCCGTGTTGATCAAATTGTAAGCGAATGCTATCTTTCTTGAAATGTAACAGACTCTTAGAGACTCATACCTGGAACAAATGACATGCAGTTGACATCGTAGATGTCAGAGGGATCGTGAAAGCTGAGCGTCACAGAAATCGTTCACCTCGGTCTTACATTCGTGCCTCTAAATGCGTGTCGTTCAATTGTTCCCATTGGGTTTCTCATGGGCAAAAAAATAAACGTTCGAGTTTCAGCAATCATCGTTTATTCCATTCACGGCTATAATACATTTGAGCAACACAGCCTAAACGAGTGCATTGGTTCATTCAAAAAAAAAAAGGGGGGGGGAGCTAGCTAAAAAGCAGAGAAGACGAAGAGTGGATGTAGGGGGGTATGTAAAGTTCCAAAGAAAAAAAGGCTGGTAGGTGTGTCATACGTCAAACAAGTGAACGAATAAGGTTAACGAATCAGAGCGAGTGAGAGGGGAGGACGAAGGAGGAGACCCATCCAAACGAAGCAACGAAAAGCATGAGAGAGAGGCAAACGAGGGTTGAAGCAAGCTATGGAGCAGCGATAAGTCGAGGACCAGAGCGAGTTGGATATTTGTCTTTTTTTTGTTAAAAAGTTAAAGGAGAGAGGACATTTACGAGCATAGTAAAAAAAAGCAGTATGTCGCAGGTTGGAGAGAGGGCGAGAGAGATAGAGACCTGATAGAGTGGTTTATTTTAACCTATGCAGCAGATGGGAGATAGATTCAGCGAGGAGAGAGAAAAGATGATGCAGATGATGGTATGACACATGTCGAAAAGAAAAGAACAGAACAGAAACAATGCAGAGCAAAACTCAGGCGGCTGTCGAACGCAAGCCGACCACACTCGACTGCGCCCTCAGACCGGGCCGAGCCGCCGTCGTCGTCTTCGCAGAGGCGAATCCGCCCGGCGCGCCGAGGGGGCCGGTGGAGGTACGACGGTACGACATGCCCGTGCCCGTGCGCGGCTTGCGGGGCGTTGCGCCAGCCGCGCTGCCCACGGACGTCGTTGACGCCGTAGAAGTCGTCGAGGTCGTGCTACCCGCCGAGAACCGCTCCTGCACGTTCCGGTTATACCGGAGCACGCCGTTCGTCTGCGGCGCGGGCGTCGAAGTGGACGACGAGAGAGCGGCGGCGGACACGGGCGTGGACGCAGAGCTCCCCGCGAGCATCGACAGCTGCAGCGGGCGAGGTGCGGCGGGGAGGCGCGTGTAGAACTGAGACTTGGCTGGAGGGGCGGACGCGGGGATCGCAGAGGAGAAGGCAGATGAGGATGAGGATGAGGTGGAAGACTCGGTAGACGTGACGGCGCGCGCGCGGTACGCGGGTGAAGACGCGGGAGGTGTGGACGTCGACACAGAGAGAACGGAAGAAGCGGGGGTAGAAGTGGCAGAAGTGGCGTTCGCCACCGCCGCCGCGGCGCGTGCGCGGAGGTCGAGCGTCGACCCGCTCCTCCGCGGGATGGATGGCAGCGCCTTCTCGCCGGACGGGTTCGCCACGGCGAGCGTCGCCCTCGCAGGACCGCTCGCATGCCCGTCCGCGGACGACGCGGCGGAGGGCGGAAGCGAGGGGCGCGCCTTAGTGACTGAGCTCGCACTGGAGGGGGTATGCCCGTGGTGCGCCTGGACGGACCCACCACCGCCCGTGCGCAGGCTGGACGCGTTCGAACCCGCGCGGGCGCGTCCGCCGTTGTGGTTGTACGACGTCGTCGAGGCGGCCGAGTTCGTGCGTGCGCGGCTCGGCGCGCGCGAGGACGGTTGAACGAAAGACGACGGTGGTGCGGTGGACGGCGCGTGCGAAGAGTGGGATGAGGAGAGCGGGGGAGGAGGGGAGGACATGCTCGACCGGAGCGAGTGCCCCGCCGACGTCGACCGCGCGAGCCGGGTCCACGACGACGCGGGTGTGGACGTCCCCGACGAGCCGACCATCGACCCAGAGCCGCCCGCGCTCGCCCGTCGGCGCGCGAGGGTCTGTGCGGACAGCCTCCTCGTGAGCGGCGACGGCGCGTCCTCGTCCTCCGAATCCGACCAGCCGAGTCCAGTAGTGAGGCCGATACCGCCACGGAGGAGACGGCCGTCGCGATGGCGCGTGCGTCGACGGGCGGTGTCGCGCTCATCACGGAAGACGCCAGACTTAGTGAGCTGGGCGGAGGAGAAAGCCGTTTGAGTGCTGAGCGCGCTGTCGGGCCGGGAGGCGGACGAGGTCAGGTCGAGGCTGGTGCCCGGGGAGAAGAGTTTGGACCGGGGGGAAAGTAGACCATCGCGGAACATGAGGTGTCTGTGCAGAACGTGAGGGGGTGTGGTCAGCGCTTTGATGTCCGGAGTGAGGAATGAAAGGAAGGAGAAATGAAAAGAGTGGAGATGAAAGGAAAAGTGGACCGGTAAAAGTAGTCGCCGGAATAGAGGTGCATTTCCGGAATAGAAGAGAAGAGAGAAGGAAGGGGAGGTAGAGCATTAAGATAACGAAAGTGCACAAAGCGATCCAAAGAAAGGCGGGAGTTCCCAAAAAAGGCGAGAAAACAAAGCGGGAGGAAAGAGATACGCACGGTAGTGGTGTGTGGATGTCCAAGCTCGAATCGCTGTCTCCGCCTTCATCCTCCTCGCCTTCGTCACCAAACCTGCGTCCCTCTCTGCTGATCACCGTCCCATAATCCTCTTCCTCCTCCTCTTCGTCGTTGCCCATCACAAAACTCTGATACCTCCCCATCCCCTCGCTCGCCCTCCGTCGGGCCTCGCGCCTCAGGATGGATGCCCTCGTGCGCAGAGAAGACGAGGCGCCGGTCGAGGAGGAGCCAGTCAGGGCCGCGGCGGACGCGCGCTTGCGCGGGCGAGGCGTCCGGCTGACCAGTGTCCCGACGTCCGGACTCCCTGCGCGCGGGCCGGGCGCCGGGTCTTGAGACAGGAACGAGTAGGCGGAGGAAGCGGACGTGGAGGCGACGCTCGGCCTGCGCGCCCGCCCTTCCTCGTCGTCCTCCTCGCCGCTGCTACTACTGCTGCTGCTGTCGAGGAAGTAGGCCGGGCGGGGTGCGTGGGGAGGAGCGCCGTCGATGGGCGTCGTAGGCACGCTGGACGCGGCCGAGTCGGAGAGGAGGAGGGCGTTGCGGTGCGCGCGGGACTTGGAGCGCGCGGCGCGCATGGCCAGGTGGAGCGCCTGGACGGAGAGCGTCGCCGTCGTCGGATTCGAGGGCGAGCCGAGCGTCGGCGCGGATGGGGAGAGCATGGTGGTTGTCGTAGGGGAAGAAGCGGGGGCGCTTCGGTTCCCACGGTCACGCGCCGAGCCCGCGTGTTCTTCTTCGTCCTCCCCGCCGTCGTCGTTTGCTCCCGTCGGCGCGTGCGAGTCCGGATCGGAGATCGAGCGGCGGAGCGCGGTGGCCGTGCTGTCGGTGGCGGAGGAGACGTAGGAGAGCGCTTTGGTGCGGACATGGACGAGGTCGTCGCGCTCCACGTCCTCTTCGTCGATGGGCAGGTCGAACGCGGGCTTTCCGCCGCTGGAGGCCGTGCTGAGGTCGTGCTCGGAGACGATGGACGCGGGCCGGGAACCGGGGTGAGTGGTGCTGAAGCTGGCCGAGTGGGAGAGGGAGGGGACCGAGCGCAGCGAGGACGCGACGCTCGTGCGGCGGCTGCTGGGGGGCGCGGTGGAGGAGGCGGAAGAGGCGGTGGAGATGCGAGAGGAGCGGCGGGAGGCCTGGGCGAGGAGGACGAGCTGCTCGGCGGGGGAGATCGGGCTGGGTCCCGGGACGGGCGGGAGCGGGAGGGAGGGCGGGCGCGACGGGGGTGGGTTGGCCGGCAGAGGGGGCGAGGCGAGTGGGCTGGACGGGTTCGAGGAGGGCGTCGGCCAGCGGGGGGAGGCGAGCGCGAGGGGGCTCCACGGGGAGCCTGGGGGAGGGGCGAAGGGGGAGGGCGGGATGTGGGAGGGTGGGGCGGGGAAGTCGAACGAGGAGAGGAGGGACTTTGGCATGGTGCTCTCGGTGGGCGTGTCGGGTTCTTTGGGTGGAGGGTAGGATGGTCCTAGGCCGTCGTCGTCGTGGTAGTCGAGGGTGACGAGAGGGATGTGGCTGTCGTGTGCGAGGTAGGGCAGGCGGACGTCTTCGTCTTCGTGAGGTGGGTGCTGTAGGAGGGCGGGGAAGACGCGTGCGCGGGGAGTGGCGCCTGAGAGAGGAGGAGAGGAGGGAGGAGGAGGAGAGGGAGGCGGATCGCCTGTGGGGAGGGCGAAAGAGGAACGGCGAAGTGCAGACATTGGCACGAAGAAAAAGGATTGTCGTGTTCCGGTATACGCACACACACCCTCACGCGTGTGTACTCTCAGCGTAATTTCCGGGCGCCAGTGGAAGACACGCAGCAAAGGGGGGAATGCTCGAAAAAAAAAAAAGGGAAGGAGGGAGAATTACGCCCAGTCCACAGCTGTCACTTAGTTCACTGTAGGCTGCGTGTCCCGGTCCCACTTCTCAGCCTGACAAGCAGAAGCCTCCGAACCCTTCAATCTCATTTGATCGGCTACAACCGACCCCGATTATCGTCAACCCCCTCCCTCCTCTCCCCCTTCCCCCTCTGATGAATTTTCGACGTTTATGGTCCTTCAATAGCAAACTCTCTGCTATCGACGATAAGATTCAACCATTCTCTCCGGAACGGTCTCCCGTTCATTCTACAGTCGCCATATGCTCCCATAGCACTCTCCATTCCTGTCCGACACCCACAAGCTCGGCTTGAACCACCAGAACGGCGGGATACCCCGAATGCAGAGAGAGAGAAGGGGCCAGCCCAATTTCGCCGGCGGTGCGACATCGATCCGGTCACAATCCACCCCTTCCCCGTCTCGCTTATCCGTAGCCGCACCCGGGGCACCGGCTCCGACTCCCTCGCCCCTTCCTTTTCATCAGGGCGCTTGCATGGATCGATCGACGCATTCATTTACTTTTTTTTCTTTTTTTTTAATTGTCACTCGTCTTATTATTATTTATGATAAAGCAGGGCAGTTCGGCACGCAGCCCAACCGTCCGCGCAGCCTGTGCTCGAAAACGATACGTTCGCAGCGCACATGGACTCTTTCGAGGAAAAAGTGTGGAGACCGCCTCTACCGTTTCTCTCTTTTTTCAACTCTCGGTCAAAAGCGTCCGTTTCTCATACTACTCCCATCTTTTCCCATCGCCTCCCACTAGCGTCACACAACCACTCAGGCCCCCCTCCAGATCTCACCCTCCAGACCCCGCGTTACCCTCGCTTTTTGCCTTTCTGCCCTCAGCCCCAATAACTGTCTGCTCAAATTCACACCCCGGTCCATCTTTCCCTCCCTCCCCCACGGTTTACATAAAATACAAATAAAATGCGTCTCTACGTCTGTCCCGCCACCGTCCCGCTCGTCTTTGACAGCGGTGAAGTCCCCCGACGCGGACCTAGGCAGGCCTCTGGCCCAACAACGCCACTCATTAAGCAGACCTCATCTGTATTCTTCTCCTTTTCACCTATAGCTTTGAGTATGTTTCTTGGGGGCGTGAAACATATGAGCTCGCTCGAGTGAGGACAAGGTCCTCCTGACGACCGGTCTCTCGTCGCATTCCATCTATTTCTGATCAGAAGTGAAAACGAGAACGGACCATTTCTACGCACACAAGGTAGGGTCTAAGAGGTTCACGCACGGCGCGCCTCACCCGCTCGCCTATCAACCTCCCATTTCCGGCCCGCGGCTTCTTCTACCTTTGACCCACCCGCTGGTGTTTTCTTTCTTACTCTCTTCATGCCTTCTCTGACCCATACAACTCCGAGCGGTGCGGTCGCATCACCAACCGTGTGTTCGGTCAGTATCTAAGGACTTACAGCGACCGACGCAGCCGGAACTGTTTGGGAACAGACTGGGAAGAGAACGCTCCCGTGCCGCCGGCCTGCGTCCGTTGGCTTCTTCGCCTCCCCCTCTTCAACTTGTTTTCTTTTTCTTTTTTTTTTCCAATGAGATCCCGCTTCTCGCCATCAACGTCATACATACGTCTGTGCGATGCTGAGAGACGCTAGGCTCTAGAACGTTTGCGGGGACGTCCGTCTCCGTACGTTTTCTTTGCACCGACCCACGTAAAAAGAAAAGAAAGCAAGAGAGCCCTGGATGATCGCGGAGGAAAGCCATATTTGTCAAAGACCCGCTGCCGAATCCTCGATCACCTTGCGAGGACTGTATTCTCTCTCTTTTTGACGCCTCGCATCATCCCGACGTCTACCACTCCTTCTGTAAAAATGATTTTTTTTTTGTTGACTGATGTACAGCCTAACAGTCCTCTCTTCTCGGGAGACCTCGAAGAAAAAGATGATCAATTACGCCTCGCGAATAGGGTTGTGATAGAAATTTCAAACTCTAAATCTTTGCCCGTTTCCCGGCCATTTTCGACAATCAAAAGCCCGAAAAAAAGCGAGAAATACCATATGGTACCTCGTCTCAAGCGAATTATCATTTTTTAAACAGATAAAAGTACCGTTCATTGTACATCAAACCGCAAATCAATCTCTACCACAGCGCTACTCGCGAACCGTCAGAGTGACGCGTGGTGGACTTTGTCGATTGCTTGTCGCAATTGATTACAGACACAGCGACAAACGCACAACGTCATAAACACGTTCGAATCCTTATTGCACACACGCCGCAGACGCTCGTCCACAGAGCCACCACCGTCATTCCAGCGTTGTGTCAGCGAGGCCTCAAAAGTGCTAACGACCACGAAGCACCCACAGGCTTATGTTTTATATACCAACGCTACTAATCAAACCCATCACGTTATCGATCGAGAGAAGAAAAAAGCAGCAAAGGCACAGATATGTATATCAAACACTGTTCGCGGCTCACTCGTTTGTGGGGGGGAGGGCAGTCTCTTCCGACGATCTCGCCCTTTTTCCTCCTTCTGGACGATCGGAGAGGTCGAGAAAAAGCCATTTTCGTGGTTGCCATCGCATGCCCGAGTCTGGGCCAGAGCGCGGGGGGGGGGCCAGGCGGTTGGGGAGGGAACGGCGTTCGGATTGCCAATGCCTTGGGCGTGCCTGGTATAATTGCCCCTCGTGTGTCTCTCCCCGAACTAGTACCTCGCGTTAGCTTCAAATTAGAGGCTGGAGAGAGGGAGAGGGGGGAGAGGAGTTCCTTTTCTGGCTGTCGTGGGGTGGTCGCCGTCTTCTTGTGGCTCGTTTGTGAGAGAAAGGCGCGGATACGAACTTAAGCGACCGACGGTCACAGGTATAACACGAGAGACCTCCCAGAAAAGAAAAACAGATAGTGTTTCGAATTTTGGTTTTTCCCTCCTTTTTTTTGTGTGGAGCCTCATGTTGAACAGCTCAGAGCTGGAATTTTCGCCTCATTTAGGTTCGTTGTCCCTTCGGCCTCCAGAGTGGTCTCCAAAAATTCTTCCTAAACAGGAAACGTGAAAGCTCTGCGGTTTGTGAGAAGACGACCTTTTGGCAAACTTTCCGATCTCTCGCCACTCCATGTGCGCATGAGGGTACTGAACACGAAACACACAATGCCCCCCCAGCTTCGCCTTCCCTCGCACACTCCCTTTCCCACTTTAGGCTTTGTTCCCTATCCGCTCGTGCGAACAGCATTCCCACGGGCCCACGCATGACGGTGGACGAACAGGCGCCGGGCTCTGCAGTCCAACTCTAAAATAGCCGCCTAAGGCAGAGGAGGTTCTCTCCCCGGCCGAGCCGCCAGAAAGCTTCTTCTTCCTGGCCATGCGGCGAGCAGGTGGCGCGGCGTTCTTCTTCGATTTCTAGCGCTGTGCATATTCCCCATGGCAGTGAGGGAGGCACTTCGAGGGTTTCTTCGACCGACGGAGAGACGAACGCCGAACGAGCGGTCCACTGACCGCACTGGCCGCGTCTTCGGGGAGCGAAGTCGACGGCCGAATGGCCTCTTTTCCGCAATCAACATCAACACCGTCATGGGACACCTCCTGTACTCTGGTGGCGCACTACTCGTCCCGTAGTCGCTGAATCATGATGAGACCAGATATTTTTCTCTTGCTGCTTATTCAATAATGGTTCAACATGGATAGATATCACCACGAACCCTAGCGCATGTTCTCCCAGTTCCTATAAAGATCCGTAAGTGGATAAACCTAGGTCGGCACTAATTGTGCCTACTCCAAACAACAGTTTCCACCCCAAAAAAAGAAATATCAATTTTGGCAGATTCCCGCGTCTCGGGGCCTGTGATGTTGAGGAGAAAAGCGCGACTTTAGGTCTGCTTCAGGTCCTTGTGAGCGGAACCCCTCGTGGGTACCCGAATAGGCTTTTAGCGGTAAGAGGTTTCTGTCACGCTACTGTCACGGCTGTCAGCACTTGCAGAAGATCAAGCAGGGGAGAGGGGGGGAAAGGGGGAACACACAGACATGCTTGCCTAGTGCTAGCCGTTGAGCTGAGAGCTTCTGTCAACGAGGGCGTGTTCGTGTCGCACTTTGGTAGCTGTGATAAATGTTGAAGGGTTTGCGATATGCCCACGAGCGAGGAGAGCAATCTCTGTGACATACTCTCGTGCCATATGCGTAAACCGTGTATTTTATGGTCGATTCCATTGCGAATTCGTTCGTCGAATTAACGAGCACTCGTAAAGCTCTCGTGGGCCACGCTGGACAACCAGCATGCTGAGCCACTTGCAAGTTTCTCCCGCTCAGTCGGTTGATTGATTGCTGATGCCGAGTAAAGAGCACCCGCGAAATTTGACCTGTTAGGCCCCATCACAGAACTTAAACGCACTAGCTCTCAACTTCACTGCATGTGCAGGTAAATAAGTCGGACGGCAAACTTCTCATCTAACTCAAGGTAACGTAAGCCCACATAACTACAGGATCTTCGCGCGCCACCGGGCTAGACGAGTCGTCGTGTAGACAGAAATTTCAACAAGGCGTTGATCCTCCTTCGTTTCTCTCCGCTCCTTCTTTCTTGTTGTTTAGAGGGAAAGCGGTTCGCCATCGCTTGCAACTTGACATCGCCTGTCCCATCAGATAGGTAGATCGCGTATTCGCTTTGCCCTATGACGCCGCCTCGCTTGCACACTGGTGCTGTCGTCGGCGTCTTACTTGTGTTCGTTCACAGTAATTATAGTAGCGGCCATGACGTTTGTTTCTTCTTGGCAACATACAGTGTTGAGGGTTATCTATCTGTATGAGCGTGTCGCCTGGCATGCGGTGTCGCTAGTACATCTAGGGACTAATTGCCGAATAGGGCGTGTCAAATATGTTGATGTGGGAAGCAACGGCATTGTCACCGGCATTCAAAGACGGGCAAGAAGTTCAACGAAGCTGATTTGCAGATGAGACAAAAAAAAACTATGGTGGTAGCCAAAGAAAAACTCGATGTCTTCAAAAAATGACGTGCTGAAGACTCATGGATCGCTCGCTACATACGAGGAATACATAGCGAATGACACCCAGAAGAAGGGTCAAATCTTCGTCATTTTTCCTCCATCAACCCTAGCATTACTCACTGGACAATTCTCATGGGCATGGACAGTTAAATTGTACATCAGGTTTTGCTGTACATCTCAAGAACATGGCCTTAGAATTAGCCGTAGTTCCAGAATCAACAAATGTATCTCCTCCAAGGATGCACTTGATGTGCTTCCTGTTTTGGTATTAGCAGGCTTATCGCTAGCTAGAAGAGAAACTCGAGCTCGAAGAGACCAGTATGTGCGATGTGTTCTAATCTTAAACCAATGTAGCTGTCGAGTAGTGATCGTTGTCGAGAGAAGCGCCCATTGGCAAAAGCTATGCGGAGATGCATAAGTGTGCGAGCGTTGAGGCCATCAGCCCAAGGACTTCTAGCCACCTTCCAATCTTTAGGTTGCCAGATTGTCACATGGAGGTTGTCCACAACTCTCGGTTCTCTGCGGATAAACCGAAGGGCCTATAGAAATGTCTTCGCTCATTGTATGTGGAAGGACGTGAAACATGCTAGTGAGATACCGTCTACGAAGGCTAGCGCCGAAGGCCTAAGTATAGCTGCCGTTTACGTGATTGGAGCTGGATTAACTTGCATCAATTCGCATTTTGTAGTCTTCTCTTGGAGAGGCTGCAGTTTCAATTCCTGGAGAGGAACAAGCAGGAATTGTTGTCTGAGAGGCACAAACCAGAAGCCTTCAGTGATTCCAGTGCCTAGCACGCGGGAACCGAATGTAACCGTAGCGGTTTACATAACTGCCGTCAGAGCCAGAGCGTTCATTGGATTCGCAGTGCGTTGACATGTTGAAAATGGTTTAAAATCCCTCTGACAATTTGTTAGTTTGGAGTTTCAGTGAGGCCATCAAACATGAAACTAAGCACACCTGAAAGAGGTTGCTCAAGAGATGTTGGTAAACGCCGGCCATCATGGAAAGGGTCCCTGCAAGTCAAGGACCGGCCACATCACCTGTACCCGCAAGTTTTGCTTTGAAAGTTACAGCTCTATCTTGCATAATGACGGGTATAGTTGGTCTACGTCAAAGGCGATTAAGTTCTTCGTCTTCATCCCTTTGATGACTTGGATAGCCTGAGGCAACTGTCTATATTAAAGATTGCTTACTCGAGAGAAATCGCCGTGCTTAATCACTGGGTGTGAATGCCTTGGGATAACACATGAGGTTTACGTGAGATCGAGCACAAAACAACGAGAGTTCAAAAGACATGTTGTCAAACAGAGGAAGATCAGAATGTGTTTCACATATTCTGTTTCAAATTTTGGACGTGCTGAAGCGAATCAAGGTTTATATCACGAGTACAGTAATACAATAGCGTAGTATTTTCCCAGGTGGTCGAAACAACCGAGCCTGATATATCAAAGAACACGCGTTAGCAGATAACAAGTGCCCACTGCCGCCTAGAGTGACAAGATTTAAGGAAACGGGGAGTGAGTCACGTGGAAGGGGCCTTTCGCGTCCTTCGCGTCCGGCTCACTGCTTCGCGCCTCAAGGCCTCACATCGAAACACCTTTGACCTTCGACTATTATGTCCGATCTACCTGCTTTGTTGCTGGCCTCTCTCCTTCCAAACACCCGCAAGCAAGCTGAGCAAAGACTACAGGAGCTCAGCGCCCAGCCTGGCTTCTTGTCCCACCTGCTGCGACTGGTTTTGACACCAAGTGCAAATCAATCTGCGCGCCTTGCGGGCGGTGTGTATCTCAAAAACGTAGTCAAATCACGTTGGAATGATGTGAGAACTAGTTGTGCACTCCTAATGAGGACTCGCTTATATCGACTATTTCTAGGAGGATGCGCCTGTTTCTCAACAAGAAAAGGCGGAGCTTCGCTCTGAGCTTGTGCCAGCCATGATTGCGTTGTCCGACCCCTCAGCAAAGGCGATCCGCGCACAAATCGCCGAGACTGTCTCCTTGGTTGCGCAGTCTGACTTCCCTGACGAGTGGAAAGACTTAATTGACGTATGGGCACAAAAATACAAGATTTGACGTTATAGACTGACATTCCCTTTCTCCCAGCAACTCGTAAACTCACTTACTACAACGGACTATAATGTCAACATTGGCGTTCTTGAGACAGCTCATTCCATTTTCCGCCCTTGGCGCTCACAAGTACGCTCGGACGCCTTGTTTACAACTATCAATCTTGTTCTTGGACGATTCATCCACCCCTTCCTCCAACTTATTCGACACACTTCCAGTTTTCTTCTTTCCTCATCTGGGGATAGTCAGCAACGACAGCTTGCAGCGCAGTCAATGCGGTCATTAGTAGAGATTTTCTATGACCTTGTCTCTCAGGATTTACCTCCCGACATTGAAGACGCACATCTGGAGTTCTGGAACCCTGAAGGCGGAGTGTTTTTGTCTTTCCTTGGATGGGACCCGGTTGAAATGCGCGGAGATGTCAGTCACGTACTTTGTCTTTGACAGGTTTTATACTGACTTTTGATTATAGCCCGATGACAATACGCCTTCGATTCCTTCACAGATTAAGACAGCTATTCTTGAAATTGCGGAGGTATGAGAAGCCAGTGCATTTTTCTTGGCCTTCAACTAACTTTGTATAGCTTTACACCAAAGTTTATCCGGAGATGATGTCAAAAACTCCCACAGTAGAGGCGATTGTTCGCGGTGTTTGGGGCCTTCTCGGCACCGGAAAGCTCAATGCGGTGGGCGAGGATGCCGTAAGTGACAATATTCGCTCTTCTGAACCACTCACTAAAGCTTTCCTAGTTCGTTTCTCAATCTCTTCGCTTTATCTCCAGTACAATCCGTTCAGGCCATTACAAGCAGCTTTTCGGTTCTCGCGACACTATCTCAGGCCTAGTCCAGGGTGTTGTAGTTCCTAACGTGGTGTTAAGGGGTTTGTAGAAGAACACATTTAAATGTGGAAACTACACTAACGCAAATTTCCTAGAACATGAGGTTGAGCAATTTGAGGACGATCCTCTGGAATACGTTCGAGTTGATCTTACTTCTTCCATCGGCGAGGTTGTAACCCGTCGTCAATCTGCGGCCGACATCATAAAAGCTCTTGTTGCTTCAGGGTTTGAAGCGGACACAACTACCCTGACTATGGAGTTCATCAACATGGGGCTCCAGCAGTATAGCACTGATCGCGAAGCAGGATGGAAGGCAAAGGATAGTGCAGTATACTTGTTGACCGCGCTTGCTGCTCGAGGTGGTACAGCTCAGGTATGTTCCAGCCCTGCTGCCCCTTGAGGCGTTACTCATTACTTCCAGCAAGGTGTTACCTCAACAAACCCACTTGTCGATGTGGTAGACTTCTTCTCCCAGCATGTATACCAAGATCTCCAGGCAGGTGCAGGTTCGGTGAACCCTATCCTTCAAGTCGACGCGATTCGGTTCCTGTATACCTTCCGAAACCAGTTAACAAAACAGCAACTTCTTTCGGTACTTCCATTGTTGCTTGAACATATCAAGTCCAGCAACTATGTTAGCTATACATATGCCGCGATTACTGTCGAGCGTATACTGTTCATTAAACAGGGGCAGCATCTTCTGTAAGCAGCGCACCACACGCATACTTGAGGATATCGTCGCCTGACTCTACACGACAGGTTCACCCAAGCTGATATTCATGAAAGTGCTCAAGGCTTGCTCAACGCGCTTTTAGCGAAAATCGAGGCTGCCAAGACACCAGAAAAGATGGCCGAGAATGATTATTTAATGAAATGTTGGTATTGTTATTCTCCTGCCTATACTACCCTCTGAACCTCCTGCAACAGCTGCTATGCGCATCATTCTTACCGCCCGCCAAACTCTCACGCCCGAATTCCCTACCACTTTACAAAGATTCGTGAATATTCTTGGCGAAATTTCGAAGAACCCGAGCAATCCTAATTTCGACCAATATATTTTCGAAAGTATCTCGGCTCTCATGCGGTAAGTAAAAGGCAGTTGTAACACTTTGACATTTACTAACTGGCAGTTAGCTTTGTCGTTAGTGGTACGCCCACGGCTTTGCCTATCTTCGAGCAAGCATTGTTTGGCCCGTTTACATATATCCTTCAACAAGACATCGATCGTACGTCCCCCTTTTGGCCTCTATGTGATTTGCCTCAAAATTTATCAAAATGTTTAGAGTACATTCCTTATGTGTTCCAAATTCTGGCCCAGATGCTTGAGCTTCATACAGCAGACGTGCCGGCCGAGTATCGCTCTCTTCTACCGTTCTTGCTGACGCCGCCTATCTGGCAACAGAAAGGTAGTATTCCGGGTCTTGTGAAGCTCTTGTCTGCTTTCCTTGCTCGCGATGCGCCTCAGATGGTCGCTCAGGGCCAGTACACTGCTGTGCTCGCTGTCATTCAGCAACGACTCATTCCATCAAAGTTGAATGATGGTTGGGGTTTTGAGCTTCTCCAAGCCATAATGCGCCATATTCCTCCGTAAGCTCCTAAAACTACCTCTTATCTATCGTAACTAATGTACATGTCCTCTCCAGTCCAGCACTTAAGCAACACATCCGTGCTGTGATAATCACGCTCCTTACTCGCATGCAGACAAGTAAAACGGATAACTATGTCTATCGCTTCACCTATTTCATGCTTTACTCGATGGCAATTCAAGTTGATGGCCTGAATCCGGACTTTATTATTAGCGCCGTAGAAGAGGTTCAGCCACAGTATGTTACTTGACCAAGGTAGCTAACTAACTAATTACTAACTACGTTCTTAGGCTCTGGTCGCAAGTTCTCTCCAACTTCATTGTCCCTCAGATACCAAAGTTGACTACGAAGGATCGAAAAGTGGCAGTAGTCGGTTTGATAAGAATGCTCACTCAGAGCTCTATCATGCTTACTGACCCTAGTGCAAACGTCTGGTGCGAAGTATACAGCTCCATTCAAAGAGTTTTACTAAAACCTATCTAGGCCGGCGGCTTTCACTGCAATGACACGACTCTTCTCCGAACCGCAATATCTCAACAAGGCAACCAACGAGGAAGATCCTGATGTTGGGCTGACCGCTATTGACTTTGAAGAGCAAACTGCTGGGTATCAGGCGGCATATTCGCGCCTGGCAGCATCTGAGGGCGTGGTACAAGACCCCGTCGGTTGGGTGAGCGATCCAATTCAATACCTCACCCAAGAGCTAGCGAGAGCTGCGAGAGAAAACGCTCGTGTGCCTCAGCTTGTCGGCGCTGCCGATCAGTCGGTTGTCGGCCCTTTCCTGCCAGCCTTGCGCGCAGCAGGGGTGACGGTTTGAGCGCAATACGTGATTTGAGGGAAATTAACCTGATGGTTCTTGTATTAGTTAACTTTACACATTTTATACAGCGTCAGGTCTGTTAAGGTTTAGGAAATGTTCATCAGAGCCTTCTTGGGACGTGTGATTTTCATGAAGCTTTCGAGCAGTCCGTGTTGAAAGTTTGATCGTCATAATCATGTCTTGTTTCAGCTAAAGTACATACAACGGCCTCTTGAAACAGTGTAAATGGTTCCTCAAAGTATGTGTTCGGGAAGAGAGTCAAACTATTTATCAGGTATGCTGGGTCAACAGAGAAATCACTCCTCCGAGCGAAGAAAAATGTTTCAAATCCACAGAAACCCTGAAGCCACCTATGCGGTAGCAACTTTCTCTTCGATATAGTCCTCACCGTACTTCTCTTTTGCGTGCGATTCGCCTTCTACTTCTCCTAGTGTCTTTTTCCCGGTATCGCGCTTGACGTTCCATGCAGAGAAAACGTGACCCTCGTTGAAGACATCTTCGATCTCCTCGAGGGTTCGCCCTGCGGTCTCAGGGTACATGAAGAAGAAGTGAATGCAAGCTGCGTAGTTGAACGTAGCGCTTAACAAAAAGATGAGCAAGGTAGCTGAACAACAAATTGGCCAGATTGAACGTACAAGATGAAGTACGTCCTATAGCCGAGGTTCCTCAATGCAGGGGGGACGCAATATGCCAAAGCGACTGTTAATTAATTGAAAACATTAGTACGATGTGAAAGCAATCCGGAATAGCTGAGAAGGCTTACAGTTGAATACCCAGTTAGTTGCAGTTGAGATTGACACAGCTTTGGCACGAACGCGCATTGGGAAGATTTCAGCAGGGTAGGTCCAAGAGACTGGCCCGAGAGTGATTGCGAAGGAGCAAACCGCAAGATACGAGAACACGATGATTGCCTTGGTAAGTCCGTCGTGCCCATCGTCAAGGAGCCAAGTGCGATCTCCGTTTGGATCCCGTGGGGACCAATGCCCAAAGCCACCTTGAAGGCCACCGACGAGGTAAAGGAAGGTACCCATAAAGGCCGAACCCGCGATGAGCATGGGACGGCGGCCCCATTTGTCAATGTAGAGGATGGCGGGAACAGTCATCACAACGTTGAGGACATAGTTGACGGAAGAGGCAATGAGGTTTCCGCGACGACCCTTGATACCAGCGCCCTCAAATACATAGACGATGTAGTACCTGTGAAGCACAGTAAGCTCAAGCATTCAATCGGCTTTAAACTAAAAACGTACATCATTACATTCATGCCACTGAGCTGAGACCACATTTGCAAAGCCATGCCGAGGCCGACACGACGCGGGACACCAGGCTTAAGAAGATCCAAGTAAGACTTGGCTCCTTCAGTCCTCTCGAAGTAAACCTGTTGCTTAATCTCCTCGAACTCAAGAAGCACAAGCTCGTTGCTTGCATCACCCTTGCCATGAAGGTCGGCGAGGATTTCAAGTGCATCGTCCTCATGACCGTGATCAACAAGCCATCGGGGTGATTCCGGGAACCACATCATACCTTTTGATTGGAATCTTAGCAATTAGCCTTCATTATTGTACGAGAAGCTCACCGATTGAAAGAATGACAGCCGGGATCATTTGGAGGCCCCATGGAATACGGAAAGAAGCTTTCGTGTCCATGTACGAGCAACCAAATTGAATGAAATACTGAATCAAGATTCCCCAAGTGATACTCCTGTTGGTTGTTCAGCAACGAAATGATCCAACAAGGGAAATGTTACTGACCATTGCTGAAGCGAAACCATGCGACCACGAAGATGTGGTGCGGTGACCTCCGACTGATAGAGGGGCACAATTGCAGATGCGATGCCAACGGAGATACCAGAAATCACACGGCCAACGACCAGCATGCCACGGTTGACCGAAGCACACTGAAGAACCGAGCCAATGACCCAAATCCAGCCAGCGAGGATAACACATTTCTTGCGGCCAATCCTGTCGGCAAGCCACGTGGAAACAAGTGCACCAACCAAAGAGCCTGCGGGCATAGAAGCAACAATAGCACCCTGATCATCGGCATTGGGATTATTGAACTGAGACTTGTAGGCTGGATTCTATAATGATGATAAATGAGACGGTGGTTTATGATATTTATGTGCTAATAAGCCTACCTCGAGGACGCCAGACATGGAAGAAATGTCCAAGCTGCAAAAAATTTAGTGCTGTCTACTGTAGGATGGAAACGAAGCTATAGTATCTTACCCAAAAAGACCTCCGCCAATACATGCAAAGGACCCAACGATGTACTGAGGGTGGTTAGTTTTGTTCTACTAAACAGTGTCATTGAGAATTGGCGACTCACTGGGTTGGATGCTATCGCAGCATTATAGCCTTTCCCCATGATGAATGCCAGTCAGAGTTGGTGACTTTGAAGCGGGGTACAGTTGGAGAGATGCTCTGCGAACTCTTCGAGCTCTTCCTCCATTCCGTTCAGCTTTTAAAAGGAACTGCAGCCGCCGGGCCGCCGAGCTTCGGTTAAACTTCTATCAGGTTAGAAGAAGCATGATTCTGTAAGAAGAGATGGGATTGAAAGCGGGCAGAAAGTCAGACGACCGTAAGTACGTCAGTGGGGTGCAAAAGAACCGCCACAGAAGCTTCCCAGGACCGGTGTCGACTTTATAGAAGGCCGTCCTATGCCCTTGAATTTTTTTTTTT
>JAZHGK010007025.1:0-21479 GCA_037855215.1 Waitea zeae | reverse complement strand
AGGGGTAGATCACGCATTTACCTTTTCCAGGATCCCAGCCTTCATGGGGTCTTTTGCAAAAAAGTACTAAATAAGAACTACAGCTAACATTAAAATAAGTATTTTGTATTTTGCATTTTCTTGAAAAGGACCTTGTGAAGGCTGGAATCCTGGAAATGGTAAACGCGTGATCTCCCCCTTTTTGCTTGCGGCCTACCTTATCTCCGGAGATTGTTTGAAGCACCGTCAGGTCAATATTTGTGCATGGTGAATCATCAACATTTCTTTTTGTGAAGTATTAGTAAGCATATACATAGCAAACGGTAGGAGATGCTAATATGCTCCCAATGTTTATATTTTCTAATTTTTTTGAATCATATAAAGCTCCAGTAATGAAGCCCAACGACGAGGTGTTTAGCCGTCAATTCGTTCTAACGAACAGCTCAGGCGCGCCAAGTGTGTTCCGGAGAAAAGAGCAACCCCTCCGATTGAAGTTCTCACACTGACTCAAGGGAGACCGTCGTGCACGTGACTCGTAGTTCCCTCTGTTTTCGACTTCTTCCTCTCCCAAAGTCTCATCAAGCCTCAAGCTTCCCGTTTCTTCTCTTTCAATCACCATGTCCGACCTCGACGCTGATTTGTATGGTGGTACGTGCTCATGTTCGCGTTTAAGTCTCAAATCACTCATATCGTTTGAAGACCTTTATGGTAATGACGATGAGGGTTTGCAGCCCGTCACTGGAGAGCCAGAGTCTCCAAAAGAAGAGTCCTCGACAGCCACTGCTGTTCCTGCGCAGAGCAGCGCTGTGGCAAAGCCTGTCTCAACAGAGCCTGCAGGCACGTCAGCGCGTACTGTGCCGGCACCTGCCACGCAACAGTCACTCGCTAAGCCTGTTGTGCCAGCACCTCTGCAAGCCCAGGCGATACAGACTTACCAGGAGCGCAATGAGCCTGCGGCTATGTTGCCTCAGCAAGCATACAACACCAATATGTCTTCGCCACTGAACGGTGATTCAGCACAGATACCCGTTGGTGAACGCTCTGTGCGACCATCCGAGATGAAGGACGAAGGGTAAGTGTCCCTTCTTCTGTTACCCTGACTCATCTACTCCACTTTCACTCTCGCTCTGCATCTTGAGCTTAGGATGACGCGGGTAGCCCGCTGCGACACACGGTTGTACATGGTTATTGTGTGTGTTCGTGGGGGTACTTCAGATAATCATCTTTCCCTATGTCTACATCCTCTCCGTATTCTCTGTTCTGCCGTACGCTATCTCTTTACCGTATCGTACTGATCATACGTCTCGTATATCTACCCTACTCTACCATACCGACCTTCGCGTACGCTTGTGTCGCTACTATCGCGAATCACACCATCTGTGACCTACACTTGTCCGACTTTCCAGCAAAATGTTCATAGGTGGCCTGAACTGGGATACTACAGATGGTACAGCACATATTCCATCTATTATAAGTTCGATTCGTGTCGTTTCCTTACATACTTTTTTTTCTTTGTGTTCAGAGGGTTTAAAAGCCTACTTTGAGCAATTTGGCAAGGTCGATGCGTGCACAATTATGCGTGACGCAACAGGCCGTTCCCGCTGTTTTGCATTTTTGACCTTTGAAGATGCTGCAAGCGTAAATGCTGTCATGGTACGGGAGCACTTCCTAGACGGTAAAGTGGTAAGCCCCTTCTCTTGCTGCCTTTAATTGTCCTCCTCCTAACCTATCCGTTAGATTGACCCAAAACGCGCGATCCCTCGACAAGAGCACCAGCGTGCGACAAAACTTTTTATTGGTGGCCTTGCGGGCACTGTAACCTCTGAGAGTATGCGAGAGTTCTTTTCTCAATTTGGCAAGGTCATCGACTCTACTGTCATGCTTGACCGTGAGACTGGTCGAAGCAAAGGGTTTGGATTCATCAGTTTGGAAGATGCAGATGTCACACCCATACTAGGTTTTGGTAATCTCGAGATTGATGGCAAGTTGGTGAGTAACTTTCGTTGCCAAAATTGAAGGATCTGTTGGCTGATGGGTTCAAAGATTGATATCAAGCTTGCACAACCTCGTCATCAGCGCGATAACCAAGAGGGAGGGTTCACCAACAACCAACAGCAGCAACAGCCTCAGCAAAACAACCG
Source organism: Waitea zeae (assembly GCA_037855215.1). Lineage (NCBI taxonomy): Eukaryota > Fungi > Basidiomycota > Agaricomycetes > Corticiales > Corticiaceae > Waitea > Waitea zeae. Next base: position 19,359 of record JAZHGK010007025.1, on the reverse strand, counting down.
GACCAACAACTTCACCAACACCGCGAACGTGGCCACCCCCCAAGCTGGGACTCCCTTTGATCCACAAGCGCTTGCCACTCTCTACACACGGATGTTCCAAGTCAATGGAGGTATGAACATGATGGGAGGTGGTATGAACCCTATGGGTATGGGTAATGGCATGGGGAACGGCATGGGCATGGGAATGAACCCCATGATGATGGGCGGTGGAATGGGTATGGGCGGCATGGGTATGGGTATGAACGGTGGTGGAATGGGCCGCGGTGGTGCGCCTATGGGTCGCGGGGGCCATATGGGGATGAACCCCGCAATGGGAATGGGAATGGGCAACGTTCCTCGTGGGCCAAGAAATGCCGGCCAGATGGGTGCGCCCGCCATGGGAGGCGGGATGGGGGGTGGACCGCAGCGGACAGGACAACGCGGGCAGCACAACTATCACCCATACGCGCGTTAAGAGCTCTTATTTACAAAAACTTGTAGGAGTTTTATTTCGTTCTCTTGCCCTTCGTCGCATTTCTTCATTGTAGAAACAAAAGCTTATAATAATTACATGTTTTGTTACTTTCGGCTCGTGTGTTGCAAGCAACTTAATGAATTGAATAGTACCGATGGCGGCGCGCATGCGGCGTAATCAGTCGGTGCTGGATCGGGCCCGTGGCCTGGCGCGCTCAATGCCAGTTGCTTCTTGGTTCTTGACTTTACGCGACGCGTTCGTTGTACTGACATCCACTACCTGGTTTCAACTCAATTTGTTACCTTGCTTGATTTTCGACTTGTGATAAATGGCGCCGAAATTCAAGAAGGCGCCTCCGAAGAATAGCCTTCGCAGCTACTTTGGCAAGCAAGGACCAGCCGACGCGTCAAACTCGAGCCAGAGCGCGTCCTCTCAGCCCAGGTTGTCGACGCAAGGAAGCGTCGCGAGTAGAGCTATAGAAATCAGTGTGTACACTCCACATGATATCGCGTGTCAGTTTTGATAGTTGAGTTAAACTAGGCGAAGATGAGGACACGTACGATATATTCACCACTCGCGTTTAACCTTTAACCAACAATGTCGAATGTAGGAGCCCCACCACCACAAATCCTCCCTCTTCCTCTACTCAGAGGAGTCCTTCTCCGAAACGAGTCTCCGCAAGTAGCGGCAATGTTGCAGGTACTGGCACGCTTAAACGCAAAAAGGCTGCGGTACTTCTCTCAAGCGACGAAGAGGAAGAGGTAAAGCCGCCGAAAGGATCACCAGGCAAGAAAAAGGCTTCATTATCAGCGAGAAGAAGCGTTGCCTCGTCTCCTCCGGAGTCAGAGTACGTAATTATTGCTCACTTTGACAACATGTGCATTAGACTTATAAACATGGAAGGAGTGAAGACGAAAAGCCTCCAGTCAAGAAGAAAAAGACAGCTGCAAAGCGGGCAGCCGAGTTCGTGTTATTAACTCACCATATGCTCTCTTATGTCTGATGCGTTCCTTTCTCAGCTCCGACGACGATGATTTCGAGCCAGAGTCAGAGCCCAAACCTGAAAAAGTAAAAGCATCTCCCGCAAAGAAAACAAAGCCAGCCAAACGCGCTGCAAAGTGTGCCACAGCCGTTATGTAACAATTTCTCGCTGCTGACACAGGTTTGTATAGGGATGAGGAAGAACCGCCAGCTGAATCCAAGTCTAAAGCATCCAGCTCTAAGAAGGCTGACCCACAGGCTGATTCTCCGAAGCAGGAGGAGAAGAAATTCAAGTGCGAGCGTCCGCATCATTATCTGATTTAACATCCTGCTTACCAGACTGGCTTTTGTCCTTATAGCTGGGCTGCAGCGAAAGCTGCCCGTAGCGCAGGCCCTGCTGCACCTGGCTCGAAACCCGTACCCGAACCGCAAACTCCCGACTGTCTAGCTGGCCTGACCTTTGTGTTCACTGGTGAACTGAGCAGTTTTTCTCGTGACGAAGCAACCGACCTTGCAAAGCGCTTTGGAGGGCGAGTGACCGGTCAGCCCTCATCAAAGACGGATTTCGTCATCCTTGGAGACAACGCTGGTCCATCCAAAATCCGCGCGATACAGAAGAATAATTTGAAGACGTTGAACGAAGACGAGTTTTTGAACCTCATTGGAACGCGTGTAGGACCCTCGGGTCAGGGCGGAAAACTTGATGAGAAGATAAAGAAGAAGATGGAGAAGGAGGCCCAAGCTATCCGCGATGCGGCCAAGGAGATGGAAGAAAGGGAGAAAAAGGAAGTGAAGACGGCGAAAAAGGAGGCAAAACAAGGCAAAGTGAAGAAGGAGATTGGATTAGAGAGCAAGTTGTGGACAGACCGATATGCACCAAAGACACTCAAGGAGGTATGCGGGAATAAGAGCCAGGTGGAGAAGCTGCAGAAATGGCTCCATGATTGGTACGCCTTTTACTAATATCATACATTATCTCAAACTAAACCAGGTATGGTCGTATAGGGAGTCGAGCCGCGCCGCAGGATTCAAAAAACCTGGGAAAGACGGAATGAATGTATACCGTGCAATCTTGATTACAGGCCCTCCTGGAATTGGGAAGACAACCAGTGCGCACCTGTGTGCTAAACTGGAAGGATTTACCCCAATCGAACTCAACGCAAGTGACGCGAGGAGTAAAAAGCTTATTGAGGTATTTATGCTCAAGATAAAGTGTGGTTGTTCACTTATTTTGCACAGAACAGCACAAACATCAACAACACCTCTCTGGATGGCTGGATGGGTGGGGGCGAGGTTAAAAGTGCATATTTTCCTAATTTCTGCATTCCTAACACGTGTTTTAGGCAACGAATGCGGCTGGAGTGCATATTTCCGACAAATCGTGCCTTATAATGGACGAGGTGGACGGAATGTCTGCTGGTGATAGAGGAGGAGTTGGCGCACTGAACGCGCTCATCAAGAAAACCCGAGTATGTGTCGTTTTGTATAACTCGGCAAAGCTCTTTTATGGTTCTTACAACGTTCTAGATTCCCATCATATGCATTGCAAACGACCGAGGGGCTATGAAACTGAAGCCATTAATGAACACTACATTCAGCTTGGCGTTTAAACGGTATATCAGCTTCGAATTCTATTTGAATTTGATTGCTCATAACATCCCAGACCAGATGCCGGAGCTGTGCGATCACGCATTCTCAGTATAGCATACAAGTAGGTTATTTTAACATAAATCCGTATATCCTGCTTAACTGTATGGCAGGGAGAAGATGAATATTCCAGCCCCAGTCATCGATCAACTTATCAATGGCTCGCAGTCTGACATTCGACAAGTGCTGAACATGCTCTCAACATGGAAGCTTTCTAGCGACACAATGGATTTTGATGAGGGCAAAGCGCTGTAGGTCCCGCTTATCTTTGAATGATGTTAATGGCGATTGATTGCTCCCAAGCTCCAAGTTGAACGAAAAGTACACAATTATGACCCCCTTTAATGTCATCAGCAAAGTGTTTGGGCCATATACGTTCTCACCAACATCAAGGGAAACGTTGGGAGAGAAGATGGAGTACTATTTCCACGACCATCAATTCATGGGTCTTTTCACACAGGTCTGTCTGATAAGACCCACAACTTATCACAATGGCTGATTTGTTGATATAGGAAAACTATCTCAAGACTCAACCCGCGAAATTGCGCAATCTTGCCGACCGCGAGAAGACGCTGGAAAACCTCCGGCTCATGGACCGCGCAGCCTCGTCGATATCTGATGGTGATCTTGTTGATAACATGATTCATGGGTGATTACAGGCTCTTCAATTCTCTGCATGGGCAATTGCTTATTCACGCAGGCCGGAGCAACACTGGTCTTTAATGCCTCTTCACTCAGTTTGCGCCTTCGTTCGTCCAGCCTCTTTCCTATATGGCGGCATTCAAGCCTACGGAGGCTCCAATGCTATTTCCTTCCCTCAGTAAGCATCACCTGGCTTTGTGCTTCCGTTTTCGCTTTCTCTTAGTTTCGTGCTGAAAAAACTGGCAGATGGCTCGGCCAGAACTCCAAGCAGAATAAACTTCAGCGCCAGCTTGGCGACCTCCAAATTCGAATGCGGCTAAAGGTATCCGGTGACAAGGCTGAGATACGGCAGTCATACATTCCTGCGCTATTCCCGCATGCCGTTAGACCACTAATGGAGCAGGGCGCGGTACGTCACAACATCTTGTTCTAGTATTTGTGTTTGGTTGCTAACGGTCTTGCTTTAAGAGCGCGGTCGACGACGTAATTTCGTTCATGGACGAGTACTACATCTCCAGGGATGACTGGGATACTCTTGTCGAACTTGGAGTGGATGATCACAAAGATGACATGATTTTGAAGAAGATCAGCACTGCGACTAAGACTTCCTTTACTAAAAAGTGCGCCACTTTACAAGCGAATGCGCTATTGCTAACGACTGCTTAGGTACAACGGAGCGGAGCATCCCATACCTTTCCACAAAGCGACTGACCTTGGAAAGGCACCAAAGAAGCTTCCTGGAACAAACGCTGCGCCAGATGTAGAAGACGCCTTTGACGTTTGTCTCTCTGCTTCCGAAACATATTTTACATACTCAAACTTCAATAGCTGGACGATGACGATGGCCTTCCCTCTGAGAATGAAAAGGATGAAAGCGACGATGACATATCGAAAGACAAACTTGTGCAGGCCAAAAAGCCCAAAGGAAAGGCGGGTGAAAAACCCAAGGCAAAGGGAAAAGGAAAGAAGTGACACCATCAATCTCGTTACGTGTTTACCCTCAATGTCAAACTTGGCTCTAGTCTACGGATTCTATTTTAATGACAACTTAATGAACAATATTCAGACGAAGATACCATGCTGACCACTCTCATAACTTTGGCCCTGGAAAAGCGAAAGTGTTGTTTATTGCACTCATAACTTCTGCTGGGTGATCCCAGTGCATCTGGAAGGATAATCAATGAACAAGAAAATTGTGGCACGGTCCCAGCAAGATCTACGTACAAAATGATTTCCTTCATGAATAGTGTGGAATTCAATGAATCCACCCCCGTTGGCGTTGTTGTCAGCTTCGATAGTCCACCGTCCCGAATACGCGAATGCCCCAGAAGAACCACCAAATATGTGTAAGACGCGCATATGTGGGGCTATAGTATCTCGTATTGACGGATGGAAGCAAGCAGTCTTGTATGTCTCGTTAAAGTGTGTTTCAAGGCCAATTCCTAATCGAACATCCAGTGTACCCGCATCTTGATCGACGAAGAGCTCTTGCTCTCTCCGATCCATACGATAAATGGACGGTGTACGAGTCGTAGACGGTGGAACATAGCTCAAGCCCTCTGGGTCTTGGTCCATGCGGCTGTTGTGATCAAAGTAGGAAGTTACCCACGAGACGAACATCGATAACCCTTCGGCCTCCGTAATACTAGAGTCGAAAAGTGGCATCCACTCTTTGGGCAACAGCGGCTTCCCGAGAGTGATAGCCGCAACGTCTGTAGCAAAGACTGAGTACAACGCTGATCGTCGGTAGAAAACCTAATGCATACCAAAAAGAATGAGACCGCGCACGTGGGCTGTGAACAGCTCCCGAAATTCAGCTGGTTGTGAGGGTAGCGCTGTAAGAATTCCACAGGCAAAAACTGAACCCATTGACCAGCCAAGGATAGCAACGCCCCCATGCTTTCCGTCTGCGGACACTGGAGGGAGCTTGTGTTGATAGATAAACTTGGATATGAACAATCCAAGGTCATGACACTGTTCGTTGAAGAGAGTGGCTCTTGTGTCTTTACACCCTCCTCGGATTAGATGGTGCTCGCTGGGAGTGTAAGGCGAAGTGCTGTGGTACCCTCGGCGACTGAGTGAGACGAGGCGAACTCCGGCAGCACGAGCGGAGGACTCCAGTCGTTTGAAGACATCTGGTGCTTTGAGACGAGAATAGGACAGTGGTAAGAATTAAACGTACAGTTCGAGAAGGCTATTCCGTGGATTGCAAATATAGTCAAGTAGGTTTGAGATTCTGGTGCGCCGGTGTCACTGTACGCGATCTTTACCAAATTGTTGATTTGAATGGTAGAAAGCATCATAGGGCAAGCTTGTGAGTTTGAACTCAGAAAAAAACCAAGAGAGTAGAGGTCCAACTTTCAGAGGGCAGTTCGTGTGGGATTCAAATACCTCGGTGTCCAAGCGTGAGCTAATTTAAACCCAACGCCATGACTCCGAACCAGAAGTGCGTTTGCGGTTGTGGTTCCGAAGAAGTGAGTTCCAAAGAGGAGTCTACTTACCAAGCGATGTGCGGGAGGGCAAACTGTCAAAAGGCTATTATTATCGAGGAGGGAGAGAAGCAGAGTCTGCAGCGATAGATTGCAGTTCTGATCTTCACCAGATTGAAGCCTACTTCTCTTTGTGGTCAGTGGAGCCGCGATCTATTCCTGTCGGCATCGATGCCTATCTGCTTGAGAATTTACGTACCTTTTTTCGATTCAATCGCATCTATGCGGCAAAAGACTCTGTGACGTGCTATTTTAATTGTGTGCCGATTACATGAATGTCGCACCAGTGGCAGTTCTCTACGCTCACAGTTGATAAAGGCCAAAGACGAGTGCCGAGAATTCAACAGTCAAGATTCAGAAGAATCGATATTTGCTAATGTGACGAGTCTGGATACCAGTTTGTTAGCAACGATTCCTCGAGTGTGTGGGCAACAATGGTAGCCAGCACTATCGGTGATGCAATGTAATAAGACCGAGTCCGTGAGAGCGTCTAGTGAACCGCATGAGAAATCCCTGGCCGCCACTACTGATAGAAGCTGTTGGATGGTCCAAGTCGTGGTGACTGGGGAAGGGAGCCTGTAAAAATGATGTCACAGAGTAAGACAGAGAACGCAGGGTCATGCCCTCTGTCTCTCGTCTGCTCTCGCCTGCTCGCTGCCAGCGGCGTTTGCCACTGGCTTGTCTACTCCCGCACTATTTAACGCCCATCTATCGCAACATCATTCAATCAGAACAAAGCGAGCTGAGTTCAAAAGAGCCTTGGAATTCTTGTAGGCGTCATACTTAAGCTTCAATACGGCTTTTAGGTAACAAATTGTATTTTTAGACGCGGTGTAATTGGCAATGTTCAGGCTGCACTACTGGGTAATCTACTCTGACGTGTGTGACCTCGAGTAAGAACAGCTATCGATTATTGCATTCATAGCTTCGGTTGGGTAGTCCCAGTGCATCTACGAGAATTTTTTTGGTTAATAGGTGAGCCAATGGATAGCTTCAGCAAGATCGACGCACCAAATGGTTTCCTTCAGGCACAACATGAAAGTCAACCAACCCGCCTCCATTGGCTTTGTTGTCAGCTTCGATAACCCACCGTCCGGCATACGCAAATGCGCCAGATGAACCACCAAATATGTGTGAGACGCGTACGTGTGGGAGCATCCCGTTTCGGACTGATGCGTGGAAGCAGGCAGTTTGATAGGTCGTGTCGATGTGCGCTTCAAGGCCAGTCAGTAACGTAAGGTCAAGTATGCCTCCTTCTGTGTCAATGATGAGGGTTTGTTCTTCGGAGGACATGTTATAGATTGTCGGAGCACGCTTCATAGAGGGCGTAACGTAGGCCAATGACTCAGGGTCTTGAGCCACACGACCGTTATGGTCAAAATAAGAAGTCATCCATGAGACGAACATCGGCAACCTCTCAGCCTCCGTGATGCTAGCGTCAAAGAGCGGCATCCACTCCTTAGGAAGCGTGGGCCTTCCGAGAGTCATGGATGCAACGTCTGATGCAAAAAGATGACCTTAGTGTTCACACCCGAGCAAAAAGAGTCTGACACGAACCAAGAAGAATAAGATTACGCATATGGGCTGCGAACGACTCCTGTACTTCGGCCGATTGCAAACTTAACGTGCTGAGAATTCCACACGCAGAAAGCACACCTAGTGACCACCCAAGGATGGCAACTCCACCGAGCTTTCTGTCCGCAGACACTGGAGGGAGCTTGTGTTCGTGAATGAACTTGGAGACGAACACCCCAAGTTCACGGCACTGCTCGTCGAAAAGAGCGGCTCTTGAGGCTTTGGATCCTTCTCGGATAGTATTAAGCTCGTTGGGTGTGTAAGGTGACGTGGTGTGATACCCTCGGCGACTGATCGAGACCAGACGAACACCAGCTGCGAGAGCGGAAGATTCGAGTCGATTGAATACGTCTGTCGCGTTGACACCAGGGATCAGAACTTCAGGATAGAACAATAACAGCAGTAAAGATTAAGCATACGACTAGAGAATATCATTCCATGAATCAAAAATACAGTTAGGTAGTCTGGAGACTCTGGTGCTCCTGTGTCCGTGTACGCGATCTTGGCCGATTCACTGACTTGGATAGTGGAAACCATGGGTGCGGAAGATAACGGCGCGCTCATGGTGGAGCCCACAATACTTATAAGTACCGCACGGCTGCTAGCTGCGCAGCGTGTTAGATGAATCGTGTACTGCATTCACAGCCTCAGTTGCTGCAGGGTCATCATGCGCTTTGTAGCTCCGTAATATCGATTGTCGAACGCCAAATTCTACTGATACAAGACTTGCCTTTTCAAAAATTCATAATTCCAGTGATTTAAATACTTGCATCAAATTGAATACAAGAGAAAAGTACGGATGTTTGATGTCGTGAGCTTGGCATTAGATGATTTGCAGCTGACCGAGTGCGAGGGAGAGGCAAGTAGGCGGCACGCAGCCAAACAAGGCCGTTCTTGTCGATCAAGCAAGCCAAGTGGCGTAGATCGTGTCTGGTTTGGAGAACGAAACAAAAAAAGTACTGGCTGCTTGGCCAGACACAAAAATGGTGAGCCGGCTGGTAAAACCCGGGCGGCCAGGGAGAAGCGGGTACTCTGGTCCAGCGGGATTTTGAAGTCGTTGCGGGCCAGTCGCCTCGCACGAGCGCAATAGACGGCGGCAGAGACGCACACATGTTTCGCTCTCTTTTCTCCCAACCATGAACTGGTTGACGCTCTTCGGACGACGACATGTCGCTACTTGCTCTTTTCTCCGCTGTTACAGAGAAGAAATTCAGGCAGAAATTTCGGTAACTTTCTTGCGTCAGTAGCCTTGCAAAATTGCAAGTCTCTGGAGCCAGAGAGGTACCGCAATTTGGGTTGACGAGGGGACGTTTGGAAGAGTGTGTAGAAGTCAGAACGATGGGAGTGCAAGTATGTTATCATTTAAGCCAGTCTCGAGCAAGAATTACGACCGCTGACTACAAACCAATATGCAGTACCTAAGCGGGTCGCATATCGCCGAGTTGTGTTTCGTAAACGCCGTTGTGTAGAAGAGGAAAACCCATGCTGATGGAGGAAGGAACCGGGATGAGGAGGAGAGGGTTGGGAGGAGCCCCTAAGCTAGGGTTCACTCTTCTCCCCCCTTTCACCACCGCAACGCACTCCGACCTCGACGACGACCCACGCCTTCCAGCCGTCGCTTCATCCGACGACTACTCACACAACACCCACTTGATTTTGGGCCGCTCCCCGACGTTCGATGTACCAGCCGACGGACGCGGACCCTCGCGCATATCAGGCTGGCATCCACGGTATCCTCAACGACCCATCCGCCGCCGTCGCGCACTACTCTGTCGACCCTGCCGGCGTCCCGCTCCAGCAGCACTCATCGACATACGCCGCTCCATTCTCGGACTTCAACTTTGGCGCCCCGACGTACTACGACCCTGCACCCTTCGCCGTCCCAGAGCCCTATCCAGTGCCTCAGCAACCAGTGTACACACACGCTCACCAGCCTCAATTTCCACAGCCACCTCCGCCATTGCCCCCGTCGCAGCAAGATAGTCCACAGCGCCTCACTGTGAAAATACCAGCCACCATGCCTCAAGGCCCCGTCACCCGCCGCTCGTCGCGACACGCTGGCTCGGGCGCGCCGCACGAGGCCCAATCGAGCCCGCAGAGCGGGTCCGTGTACAACGAAAGCAACGGCTCGATGACCGTCGACGACAAATCGCCCTCGCTGCCTCCGCCAGAACCGAAGAAGGAGTTCGGCCGCTCGTCGCGCGGACGGCGGATCACGAAGAAGAGCTACGTCGAGTCGGAGCCGGATGAGGACGAGGACGACTTCCTCCCGCAACCGTCGAGTGCGCAGGCCAAGTCGCGCACGGGCAGCGCGCAGCCCGCCACGAACGGGCGGGCGACGAGAAACTCGGCGAGGCGAAGCAGCTTTATCGCGTCGGAGGACGACGGAGAGGAAGATGAGGACGAGGACGCGGCGTACGGCCGACGCAAGCTCCGTCCACGCAAGCCGCCCGTGACTGTCGTGCACAGCGAGGACGAAGCACCCCGCCGCCCTGGACGGTACCAAACCCGCTCGCGCGGAACGACCAAGGTCGAGGCGGAGGTGGACATTGACGACAGCTCGCCAGTGAAACCCACAGGACGGCGCCTCACGCGCGGGCGGCGCAAGGCCAAAAAGGGCAAAGGGAACGACGAGGAAGAGGATGGGTACGTTGACGAGCCGTCATCGGGCTCGGGAGACGTCTCCTTCGACGAGGCGAACAATTCCCCGCCCGAGTCAGACCTGGGCGAGGGCGGCGCGGACGAGGCGGGCGCGGCGGAGGCCGAGCCGGAGGAGGAGGAGACCGCCGGATACGCGCTTCGTGAGCGCAAGCGGATCAACTACGCCATCCCGCCCCCACTGGAGGAGATGCGCGCGCCGCCGCCGAAGGTGAAGAACAACAACCGCAAATTTGGGTCTGGCAAGGGCCGGAGCCTCGGCTGGAGTGCGACGGGCGCGCAGCTGTCGAGATGGATGGGCGATGACTCTGATTCAGACAACGCGCCGACGCAAGGTGGGCCGATGGGTGGGCCTGCTGTTTTCGCCGGTGGAGCTGGACAGAGCGGTCTCCTCCCAGCTGGGGACGTGTCTGGCCTCGCAGGCGGGCCGTCGAATATGGGCAAAATGGGAGATGCCGCGCTTGCCGATGCAGATCCACTCGGTGTCAATCAGAATGTAACATTCGACGAAGTCGGTGGTCTCGACGATCGTAGGTTATCTATTCCCTTCCTACGCCGGATAGTTTGCTGAGTTGGCGTGTACAGACATCAATGCTTTGAAGGAGATGACCCTCCTCCCCCTTCTCTATCCGGAAGTCTTCCAACGGTTCAGCGTTACACCGCCCCGCGGTGTTCTCTTCCATGGTCCTCCTGGCACTGGTAAGACCCTTGTTGCACGTGCGCTCGCAGCCAGCTGCAGATCAAATGGGAAAAATATCTGTATGTCCCTAGTCTTATTGCCTTCTACCACTAAAGTATAACAACGGTCTTCTGCAGCGTTCTTCATGCGCAAGGGCGCCGACTGTCTCTCTAAATGGGTTGGTGAAGCCGAGCGCCAGCTTCGTCTCCTGTTCGAAGAAGCGCGGAACTGCCAGCCTTCCATCATCTTTTTCGACGAGATTGACGGCCTCGCACCCGTGCGCTCGTCGAAGCAGGACCAGGTGCACGCGTCGATCGTGTCCACGCTCCTCGCGCTCATGGATGGCATGGACGGTCGCGGGCAGGTCATCGTCATCGGAGCGACGAACCGGCCTGACGCGATTGACCCGGCCCTACGCCGACCCGGCCGGTTCGACAGGGAGTTCTACTTCCCGCTGCCGAACCTCGCTGCGAGGGAGAGGATATTGAGAATCATGACGAGGAAGTGGCAGGGGTGGGAGGAGGAGACTGGAGAGGAGAATGCGAGAGGCTTGGCGAAGATGACGAAGGGATATGGAGGTGCCGATTTGAGGGTGGGTCAAGCTGATGCGTGGACGTTGTACATTGGCTGACTTGGGTACAGGCGTTGTGCACAGAGGCAGCTCTAAACGCAGTTCAGCGGAGGTATCCTCAGATTTATAAATCGCAGGATAGGCTGCTCCTTCAGCCGGACAGCATTAATGTTGAGCTACGAGATTTCATGGTCGCTGTGAAGAGTAAGCTACATTCGTGCTCGCTTGTTCTTTTTCTCTGACAAACGTATCGCAGAACTGGTTCCATCTTCTGCGCGTTCGACATCCTCAAGCGCCCTTCCCTTACCATCGCAGCTCGTTCCGCTCTTGTCCGACCCTCTGGAGAAGGCCAAGCGCATCGTTGAGAAGGTCATGCCCGTTGGTAAGAAGCGCACAGCTCTCGACGAAGCCGAGTGGGAGGAACCCAGCGAGGGCAACGCGCTGGAACGGGAGCTCATGTTGCAGTGTACGAGCAATTCCTCTTAAGCACCATTTGAATCTGACATTTTTTTCGCACAGCGATGGAGACTCTGCGTGTCCACCGACCCAGGGTAGTCCTCTATGGGTCCCCTGGAATGGGCCAAGGCTACGTTGCAGCGGCCGTGCTCCATTCACTCGAGACTTTCCACGTCCAGTCCCTTGAGCTCGGAAACCTCATGAACGACTCCTCGCGCACTGTTGAAGCTGCTATCGTCCAGCTCTTCATGGAGGCAAAGCGCAACCAGCCGTCAGTCATCTACATTCCAAGCCTCGTTGGATGGTGTGCCGCCGTGTCCGAAACCTCGCGCTCGACTGTGCGCGCAATGCTCGATACCCTCTCTCCGACTGATCCGGTGCTGCTGCTCGCGGTCGTCGATGGCCCTTTTACGGCGCTTCCACGGGACGTACGCGCGTGGTTCGGCGCCACTCGGGAGAACCGCGTGGCGCTTGAATCACCAACCCCAGCGGCTCGAGCGGCGTTCTTCGAAGAGCTGCTAAAGGACGCTCAACGTCCGCCAAATCAGTTCCCAGACGGCGTCGCGAGGCGGAAGCGCGTGTTGGAGGAACTGCCCATCGCGCCACCACCAGAGCCGAAGCAGCCGACGCCTGCGGAGCTCGCAGCCCAAGAAGAGAACGACCGGCGGATTATCGCGCTCCTCAAGTTCAGACTTGGGCCGATTTTGGCAGAGCTGAAGAGGAAATTCAAGAGGTTTACCAAGCGGGCGGCGGTACGTAACTTCTATTAAACATGTGTAACATTTGGTATTGATGATGGTTTGGATCTGTACAGGAGGAATATGGTCTGGATATGTCGTTTGAAATTGAGCAAGGCGGGGCTCCTGTGCCAGCGGCAGCCAATCCGGACGTGGTTAATGGCACGAATGAAGAACCTGCCGCCCCAATAGGCGATCCCGCTGTAGTCGAGGTTGCCGCTGGTGCCACTCAAGCCCAGGCTCAAGTCAACTCTCCGCCGCAAATATTTGACATGGATCTTGAAAAGATGCACTCGGAGCTATATCGCGAAAAATATTTGACGCCCACAGACTTCCTGGAGGATGTGCAGAAGATCGTGCATAACGCCAACACACGCATGCGGGAGGACCCCGAGAGATTGTACAAGGCGCACGCGATGCTCAACGCGACGGAGGTCAGCTTCCTCGACCTCGATGCGCAGTTCCGAGTGGAGTGTGAACGAATGGCTGTGCGCGAACGCAAGCGGCGTGCTGAGCGGAAAGAGGCGCGCGCCAAAGCGAAGAAAGCGGCCGAACATGTCAATGGCGAATATGCTCCGGGCACGCGGAGGAGCACACGCCACAATGGCAGCCTCGACATCGAGATCACCGACCCGCTTGCCCTTGAAAGGAGGCTGAAACGCGGACGATCTAATGAGCTTGCAGCTGACTCGCCGATGTCTACCGAAGACACAGAGGGGAGGCACATCAAGAGGTCAAGGCTTGCTAGTGAAGACCCAGACCGCGATCCGCTCCACCTCAATGCAAACACACCGACCCCGTCGACCCCTGCCGGAGAACATGCCACGCTCCCCGTGCCGACTGGTTCATCAGCCCGCCTGTCTCCAGGTCGCCATCAGTCACACGACGTGCATATGCCGAGCCCGCTCGTTCAAGTCTCACTCGCTCCTAGTGAATCAGCATCAGATACGCTGCCAACATTGGCTGATGCAAACTCCCATTCCGCTCCACCATCTGTTCCTCCTAGCGTCTTAGCTACCACCCCTCCTCCGGAGAGCATCCTTGGTACGGCGCCGAGCACTGCTGTTGCATCCTCCGATGGGCCGTCCACCCCTGTCATTGACACCAACGCCATGAATATCGAGCCAGAGCCGATTCCGTTACCCGACTTTGTCATCGATATGTCCCAACTAGAGAACCTGCGAACGAAGATTGTTGAGAGCACTAGTGTTTTAAACATCGAAGAATTGGAACAGCTGCGGGCATCCTGCTTGGCCTGTGTCTGGCGGCACCGCATGGATTGGGATCGCGCCGAGCTCTTAAACGAAATGCACAAAATTGTATGTGAATTTGTGGAAGAGGTTGGGGGAAATGAAGATATGGAGTAACACGGTCCATCATCGCTTTGCATTCCGTTTTTTTGTTATAACCTCAAATATGTTCACCTGTACTTAGTATACACTTTCATAATTGTACCCAGTCACGGCCATTATTCCCAGTCTACATCTACGAAAGCACAGCGATCCCATGGAAGAATCTCTCCTGTATGCGTGACTCCTTGAACAAAGAACCGGGTCGTCGGTTGTGTGATAGCTTCTAGCGGTAGCATCTCCTGCTCTATTACGAACCGGTATAGGCGACCATCGAGCCCTGTCGTACCCACAAATGTGGCTGTTTCTGGTGGTCCGCATAGCCCGGTGTGGCGTCTGTATGCATGAACAAACACGTTGAAGTAAAGGAATGGCGAGTGTTCTGGTTGGCCAGTTTGAATGGTCGGCCATGCAGGTTGAGGGTCTTCTGGTGAAACCAACACGATATGCTGGAGTAGTGGGAATGTTGCTGCTACATCCCACCGAAGTTCACCCGCCCTTTGGTTGCTATTCGGATTGCCCTTGCTCTTCTTAAAGCTTGCCCAAGATATCTTAGGTGTGTGGACAACAGCTTCTGGGTTAAGAAGCGAGGTTATGCTGACTTGGCCAACCAGGACAGAAATGCGTGTATTTTGTGTTGGATCCTCTGCTGCCATTCCAAATACCATCCCAATTGTAACTCCAGCTTTCTTGGAGCTGTTGACTGTGCCGGAGTGGTACATATAATAGACGGATAGCGCCTGCCAGCCTTGACCAACGCCCGCCATCGGTTCCGCTGGGGTTACCTCAACCTCAGAGCCAGTGCTCTCCTTCACGGTGAGACCAACATCGAGATCCGTCCCAGGGGTGTCTTTGATTTTATACCATAATTTCAATGCGTATGTCTGGCCTGGTGTACAGGCAACAGTCTCGATCGGCACAAAGACGCATTGAAAGAAGGCGTCGTCAGCCTCGGATGCATGAAAGTCCAGTTCAAGCAATACCGAGCTTCCACCGAGCCATGCGTCATTGAACGTGAGGTAGGCGGCGACCGAGGGCGGGGCGTCATCACGCTGATCGTGCTCCCAGGTTGCGGACGGAGCAGGCCAGAGCAGCGAGCCGAGCGACGTCTGATGCGCGACGTCAGTCCAGCCTTTCTCCCAGTCCCTGCCGCCATGAGTCACTCCCTGCCCCGACTCGAGCACACGTCTCCCCTCCACAAACCACGCGCGCCCAACACCGGGTGAGAAAGATGTATAGAACGGTATCACGGCCGGGTCGGGTGCGGGTCGGGCGGTGAAGAACTGTGCGATGGGGACCACTTCTCCGTGCCCACAGTTCGCCTCACTTTCGTGCCGCGGAGGCGGCATGGGCAACACGTCCGTCGTCTTCGCAGGACCGAGCCAGAGCCGACGTTCGCGCGCCCACCAATGTTCCCACGTCCAGCCGGGTTCGTCTTGCTGCGTCTCCCAGGACCACGCTTGGCCGAAGATAGCGGCGCTGAGGCCGAGAGATTGAGGCGAGATGTGCTCGAGTGCGCGGAAGGATCCGAAACCTCCGCCGCCGTGCGACCCACGGCCCCAGACGTCTACGCCAACGTAAATATCAGTGAGACGTTTGGAGTCCGTCCAGGGACGGATAGCCGAGTTTTGTTGGAGGTCAAGGAAGTACTGAGTAGTGAGGTTGGTATAAGGAGGTATCCACTGTGAATCGCACTCTTTGAGTAAGATGGTACTAAGCCCCACAGTGATTTTGACTGACTGTGTAGTTCGTGAAGAATGCCGTAGATGGGAGGAAAAATGGTAGGTTAAAGCTGTTCAGCCGATCCTGCCACCTTAGTTGTCCGTTCACGACGACGCTGTCGTACCTATCATAAACAGACGCTTCATCAGCTCTTCCTCAAGGAAAGCTTTTCAAGGGGCGCCCTACCAAATGAGCTCCGCATGCGACCCGATTTTCGCCTCAAGTTCCCCCCTTAACAAACCGACCCAGGCAGACAGCGCACGCGCCTGCTCTGGCCCACCCCGCAACGGAACCTCAACGTTGATTAGATAACCATCAAACTTCCTCGCATATGCTAAATCTGCCAAGAGACGGGCGTAGTGGCCAGAAAGCGGGATGGTCGAGAGATTACTCCCGGAGGGAGGTGAGGCAGGACCGGTTTGTTGAGAGGAGACAGGGCCGACGACCAAGCGAAGGCAGTCTTCCTCCGCCGAGTTTTCAAACATTCTGTATATATACTTTTAGCGTAATCGATTGTGAGCAAACGGATAAGAGCATACATGGTGCCGAGCATCTTGACGCCATGCCGATGAGCAGCGATGGACCAGCCTGGAGGGGGTGTTGCTACGCATTGGTGAGAAAAGCTTGGAAAGAACGTTAATATTTGTTATTTAGTAAAAGTGCTTGAAACCACTCGACGCACTAAATGAATATGTCAGTGGCGTTCCAAAAGTTGAATGTATACGATAACGCCGTCGGCGATTCTGTGTAACCACCCTAATGAATAGTTTGTTGAGAGCTCACACTTGAAAAATTCATCTACAAGATAAGTACCTTGTAGTCATGACAAACCTAGGTTTAATCTTTTCATCAGCTACTTCCGCACCTTATCCCAGCCAGTCCTCCCACTTACCAAAAGTTTTCCGCTTTCGGGTAACGAACCCCCAGTGGTGTTGCCTTTGAAGACCGGAACCGAATTCCATTCTTTCAAACCATGGTCCTCAATGTGTTGATCTAGTTCGGCCAGAGATTTGAAGTAGAGTGGCTCATTCCCGTTAACGGCATTCGTATGCCGCGAACCAGCGAGAGGCATCGTGCTCCCAGGTTGGTTAGCAGAGCAATGGAAGGTTGAGTGATGTTAATCTCGGAAGTCGACGAGTAGACTTGAAAGCAAGTGGTAAGTAACTCTTCAACAAGATGTCGCTGCAGGAGGAAGCAGCACTTCAAGAAGCGCCCGGCCGCTTAGGCCGCCCCTGGCCAGAGCCCGGGCGCTTACGGTGCGAGTATTACGATGAAGTTGACTGGAGGGGATTCACCAACGAGAAGTTCACATACTGTCTTGCACGAGACATGCGCCAAATTTGCGTCTGGCACTAGTCACAAGCAACCGGCAAGTTACAAGTTTTGCGTGGCATATAGAGTGTATGTGTTAAGTTTCCACACCGACCAGGACAAAGCCATTGTAGGGGCCGTGGGGTTAGGGTCTGAGGTGAAGTGAGGCCGGGCCGCGCTACCGGCACGCGGCAGTCCCTCGTCGTGGGTCGTCCAAGTCGGCATGCTTGGCTCACTTGCCTGTCCCGCGACCTCGACATTCGCTTGCGTGACTCCGCCTCACGAGCTAAATGCTGCACATCGACCAAGGGCTGTATGCAAAAAAAGAAGCGCACACGACGTCGCTAATGAATTTACGATGTTGGATGACGCCCTCACGATGGCGGGCTTCCGGATATGGACACTTGCGCGACACAGTGGCACTTCAACAGGCTTCAACAACTCGCTCCTAGTCGGGTTCGAGTGGCCGCCAGCCACCCGTCTTATAAGCCCTAAACCGCCGAGAAGACCTGGCTTTCAACATTCGACGACCCGCTTTTCTGAAGCCCCTTCACCTCGTCCATCCGCAATAGTAGGTAAGGATGGCTGACTCGACTCGAGAGACAAATGAGGATGGGCTCCCCCTCGTCTCAGTACACCCCTCGGAGTCAACCAACAGCACCGATTCTCGATTAATGGTACATGAGGCACGAACATGTATGTGGGCAACTTTTGGTTTCATGAACGGACGCTTACTTTGCCGTGTGCGACCAACAGCAACCACGACCAGCATGACGGTCTCCTTCCCCGCGGTCATCGAACCCACACCACTGCCGACACCCAGCTTGGGCGCATCCGACGACTTTCAGTTGGACCTCACATCAATTGCAAGTCAAGGTCTGTCGCATCGCAAGAGGGGATCCCACTGCTTGTTGACGTTTTCGAACAGTCGTCGCCCCATCCACCTCCGACACCACCCAGCTAACTTCGTCCGATAAAATCACTGAACTCCCAACTTCACTCTCCTCGCCCAATCGCTTCCGACAAGCAAGGAGCTTTAACAGCTCTAGCTCTTCGTCATCTACCGAGCGCCTTTCACCGACTCCCAAACGCTCGCCGACACCACAGGCGCACCGCCGCCCAGCGTCGGAGGGTACTCCGCAAAGGGAGACGCCCCCGCCCAAACGGATCTCGTTCGACAGCGACAGACCCGCGCCTCCGCCCACGCCACGACGGGTGCAGACATGTACGCGACTCTATTCGTTCACCCTTGCGTTCACTGACAGCCAAATCTCGAAGCCATTGCCGCCCGCCTCGCCTCGCTCTCTCCCCGCAGCCGCAGCGTCAGCCGTCAGCGCTCTGCCTCTTCTGGCCAAAGCCCCTCTACTCTATCCCGCGCCTCACGTGGAGCATCGCCTTTGCGCTTCATCCCGGCCATTCTGCACCGTGTCCACTCCCTCGGCGAAGAGCCCTTTGTCCCTCCTAACCCCTTTGTCCTGCACTGGCACTGGCGCCCCGAGGATCCCTCGGACGACAGTCTCCACCTCTCTGACCTCTTCTGTTGCTGCCTCCCCTTCCCCGCCACTGAGACGAACAAGCGTCGCGGTCCCTCGGCGCGTACGTTCTTTTGCGACACCCTCCCCAGGCAGCTCTACCTCCACTTTCTCCTCCGGCTGCCGTCGCTGTACTGGGCGCGGGTGTGCCGGATTTTTGAAGACGCGGAGGTCTCACGCGGAGAGATTCAGCGGATGATCGACGCGGCGTGCGGCGTTGGCGCCGGTTTTGGGCCGACGGTCACGAACGACGCCGGAGCAGCCGCGAACGCCGCCGCTGACGGCGCCGATCAGGGTGAACAAGCTCCGCCGGGGGTGGCTCCGCAGCCTCTGCCGGGTTTACCGAGAAGGTCGTCGGGGAGGACGGTGCACTGGTCCCGCCTGCTCCCTCCGCCGGAGGATTGGATCCCGCCGAACGTGAGCCCGGCGCTGGCGCGGTTCAAGCGGAACTGGGAAGCGTTCATCGATGCGGTGATGAGGGAGTGGAAGACGCTGAACGTCGTCTCCGCTTTGTTGCTTTCGTGAGCATTCGTTCTACCCTCACGATTTTTTTTTT